>JAUZND010004397.1:0-11732 GCA_034780555.1 Coelogynopora nodosa
CCTATGTTGTTCCTATTTAAAAGCACCCCCTTTTACTGGAATTAAAGCCAATATATTATTATTATTATTATTATTATATAATCAAAAAACTTAAAAATATATAAACTATATATAATCGTTATTGGTAAATTATTTTCTTCAAAAAATTGCAGATTTTGATAGCAAATAATTTTATTCAATAAAGTTATACATTTTATATATTCAACAGTCCGATCAATTGAAAAAAAATTATTCGTTGGATGCACATTCAAAATGCAAAAATTAAACATTTTAAAAATACAATGTCGTCGAATGATTTATGTTAAAATTTATGCTAACTCACTATTTTGAAGTTTGTCATAAATAACTTAAGTTATACTCACCTTAATTTAAATCTAATAAAATAAATATTTTTGAATATATGAAATAAATAAAAATATATAATTAATATGTAAATAAACTTTATGTAAAAACTAACACAATGTTTCCAAATAAATAATTTGTGATTTTGACTTTTGAATTCTTTGTTTCCACCTGTTATCTAATCTATACAAATGTATCAATATAAACAGATATTGAGTCTGTAAAACAAAGATTGACAATTTGTATCAATTTTGCTTTCTGGCAATACCCAAGAGGTATAGTTGCAAAAGTTAAGAATTCAAATGAAACTGAGGAGATATGTTTGTGACGAAAATTTCGTCATACTGTTATAGCTGAATTTATAATACAGGTATCATGAATAAATTGTTTGTGTCTCAATGATATTTAGACATGTAACCAAAACGGTCGCACATGAATTACGTCAACAGTGTTGTTTGACATATTAAATAAAATATATAATGCCTCTAAATATAATAATGCAAGAGGTAAATGTTCAATTATATTTCAACATTTTCTTTCGTATAATATATACAATATAGCATTGATATTTGACAACATAAATAAAAATATATTGATAATATTTCAGTTTTCATTTAAATTTAATTAATAACCAAAAATATGATATTAAAAAAATTAAATAGTGCATTTATAATAAATTTATTAATCGTATAAATACATAATTAAATTTGCAATTATTTTGTCTGTTATGATTATACGTTTATATATCAACATATACAGCAAAATCTACATTAAACATTTTTGTTTGTTTAATTAATATCTTAGGATTAAATTTATTAGAATTAAAGCAAGATTATTATATGTACTATTTAAATATTCCTCAAAAAATATATTTTAAATAATTAATACATTAAAACGTTTTCGAGATTTGATATCCATATTTATTTTTGATCTTACCTATATATACTTACGCTCCTCATAACACTTTTTTAAATTTTATTTTGAAGTACATCATATAGAGAGACATTTTTTGGCATTATCGTATGGCAATCTGAACAAACTCAGAAGAGTTGCTATATACACTCGACAGACATAGTTGTCTGCCAGGGAGAGATAAGGTACACTGCTCGGATTCGAACCTGCTACCTTCACACTTAAACGCCGCTATCTCACCCTACTTGACAGTATTAATTGTAATGCTTCATTGCTTTGTGTATATTTTGAGATTTAAAATTATTTTCTAAAGAATTGAGTGAAAATCGCAGCTTCGAATCAACTCGTATAGCTGTCAGTAATTGATTCAGTATTTATTTCATGCAAGTAGTACATATTTGTCTTTTAAATATTCTTAGCTGCGGATTATTTTATTTTTCAATATAGCTTTTCATTTGTTAGCATTTCGTTAATTATTCTTAATTTATATAAAATGAATGGTCTGATTAGTAGTAAGAACATTAGTGAAAATAGAAAGACTCTAAGGATATAGAAATAGTATGAATATATAATATACCATACATTCAGAAATCCTGTTTTAATATGAATGAATAATAATGATAAATTTAAATAAATATTTTTTAATGTGATAAAATATACTTACTTATATTATATAAATACTATGGAGTTCAGGAATGTAAAATTCAGCGGCATATTATATAAAATATATATATATGTATTTTTTATCAAATATTGGACGCATTCATGCGGTGTACTTTAAATTGTTGTAAATCTTATACAATATGCTTCATATAGGCCTACTGTATATACAATATATATATATTATGTAATATTATTCATTAACTGGCAGTCTTTAATTTATTTGTTGTTATTTATTTTTGCAACGAAAAATTGGAATACTTAATTGGATTTTTATATATTTGTAATATAAAAAATAGTATAGGTATATCAAAATAATTATAACTACACCGGTTCCAGCTGCAACATGAAATTTTATTTACTTGAAAATATTTTAAACTTTTTTTCTTGTGATAATATAAGTGAAATTTATGTCGTGATAAAATCCAATTTTGCCTTGGGACAGAAAATAGTAGGTAGGTAAGCTATATGGTGATGATTTTATCATCGAAATAAGAAGGGATTCGCATTGCCAATGTAGTGGGAGGTATAGAGCTTTACCCCTGTAAGCGCCAAGTGAAATATTAATCTTCCCCGGCGGCTTCAGGGCTTCCGCGCGGTAACTCATTTCTTGTCGACGTTCACGATGAGGGTCGCTCTCAGTCTGGCGACGGTGTTGAAGTCGCCGCGCCGCAATGATCCGACTTGTCTAATTGTATGGTGCACGCCACCGTCACATACAGTCGCACCATCATTCCACCTGAAGGTTCTAGAACTGCCGAATCTCTCGACGTAGCATCCATTTTCACTCTCTCTCTCTCTCTCTCTCTCATCTCGAGCATACAATATAGTTAGTTTAAAGTCGAGAAGTTATACTCAGCGGTGCCTGTCGTTTATAATTGGTGCTCCGTTCGAAGGTTTAAAGACCCGAGGCTGGAAAAGATGCGAGATGTCGTTAACTCCTGATTTATTGGTGAAAATTATTCGCACCGATTTAGCATATATGTTGCCTGCCGGGATAAACAATCGGCCACTTTTACTCAATCAATTTAGAGTCAAAAGCCGCTTTTTATCAAGATGTTTGCAATTATTTTACATAAAAGTTCCTTTGTTGTAAGTAATGAAGAAAAATGCTGAATTAAGTTAAAATTAAAAAAATAAACTGTATAGTGCCCGAATAATTCACTCAAATGATTTAGATATTCGTTATATTTTAAAATAATATTGAATAAAACATGCTATATTTTAAGTGTATAAGATAACATACAAGTATAGTAAAACTATTATTTAATTTTAATTTTTTTTTAATTTTTCTATAAGAATAGATTTCTAAAAAGTCATCAAAATTTTCTGATAACAGGGTTGTTTGAAATATGACAACAGGAACTTCGAAAAATTAAATTTAGACGCTTGAAAAAGAAAAAAGTATGCTTTATACAATTTTTAAACATTTTGTTAGTTTCCAAAATGAATAGAAACGCTGTTTTGCTGAGGCAGAGCTGTGTCTCGGAACAGGTTTGAGCCTCCTTTCGGACTCCCCTGTCAAATAATATACTATATATAGTATTAGAGTTTATTAATACAACTTAATATAAATAAATTGTATACATTTACGATTTCATATAGCCTATGTGACATTTAAGGCCTGATCGAATTATAATGTTCTATAATAGAACATTGATTAGCAATTGTTAACAAACGTTAATATTTTCGGTTTAAAAAGAATTAGTATTAAATCTTTCAGGTAATATTGTAAAATGTTTTACAATTTTATCAAAGAGTTGTCTATATACATCGATAATTTTTAAATTATGGGTATCATTATTTTATTTATATTGAACAAATAAAAATATTATTCTAAATAATATTAATTATTTTCGATTTTTAATATAATATGACCAATTAATAATTGTAGCGTGACTGCACGTTAAAAAGCAACCTTTATACTTTAGAAAAACCATAAGTTACATTCTTTTAAAAATATTTAAAAAGAGTTTTTAAAGTTATTTAAAAAAATATTTTTAAAAATATTTGAAAAAATATGTTCCAAAGATTTTTCACATCTTTTTTTTAATTTGAAGCTATACATAGTATATATTGTATAACTCATAGTAAATAAACATAGATTATAGTTTGATATAAATTCAGAACTGATATTTGCTGTACATGCTTTTAATAAATACTAAAAAATGTAAATTAACAACTTAATCAAGAAACATGCAATTGTTGTGAAAGTATGGCTTTTTATATAGCTGTTAATTATATTATAACAATTAAACATTGACATTTTTTAGACTTTCCATATATAGTCGCATCATTAAAATTATAAATTTATTTACAAAGTCCTTATTAATTAAAAAATATTTGAACGTTAATCGAGATAAAATAGGTTAAAATATATACGCACAACACTATTTCAAATGTGGTATCTTTAAATGTACAATCTCGTAATTATAAGCTAAGTAACGTGACGTTCCGAAAAAAGTTGAATATATACTTTTTAATCAGCCTATTTTAATTAAAATCCCTTTACCAAATTTTTAACTCGATGACAAAAAAAGGTGTCATAACTTTTTCATCACCCTGTATTATAAACTTATTAACATAAAATGTGATTTTACTTAGTTAATTTCGATTATGTATATTTGACTGCTGCGATTTTGTTTTATTTTCGCAAAAATTAAATCAAAATTTAATTAAAATAATTATAAATAATGAAATTATTATGTAAAATATTTAATATTATACATATTTGATATAATATTATATATATTGACGCAAAGCAGTTCGATTGTTCTTTACACATTAATGTCCATATACATTAAAATTGAGCTAAGCAGTAATTGTATATATGTGTGAAGATTCTAAAGCTCTTTAATATAATATAATTATGCTTCATAGATATTCCAAAATAAATGTTTCAAAAACAAAATCCAGTTGGTATAAATTGTTCCACAAGTACCTTGTAAGCTTCACGGGGAACATATTTTTACGATTTTAATTATGAGAGTATATTATTATTTGACTTATATGAGTTACGTTTTTTTCTGAATAATACATATATATATATATATATATCTATTATTCGTAAAAAAAGTATTTTACATTTGATTGACTTTCATTAAAAAATATTAGTTAAATATAACAATTTGATAAAATAATAACAACACTATATATGGTAATTATCCTATATAACACAGTTCCACTCTGTTTACCGCCAGGGATATGTCTCATAGGGATTCACAACTGTACCGGCCAGAAATGAGAAGTCACATAATTGGAAACACCGTCACTTCTGATGTCTGGCATCGATGGATGAGATTTCCACCTTGTGAAGTTGATAATCACGCAAGGAAGTCCTGTCAACCGTAGACCGCACAAACTCGACCACTAATCGGGACTAATGAGATCCATGTTCCACCTGCCTTTCTGGACACGCCCAAGCCTTCACCTACAGCTTCCAATATCTCACCGTCTCTCTATTCAATAAGTAGTAATTGTTTTTTCTCCTTCTTCTCTTTTTATATTGTGAGTTGCGGTTTAACATTTGTAAGCGTTTAAGGAAAGGGCATAAAATGCCTCAAGTATGGAAGTTGTAACTTGAAACGAAAGTTAGTTTTTTATCCAGTTATTCAGGAGTTATTTGAATCGATTTGCGTGTTGGAATGTCCACTCGGGTGTCAGTGACTGCCCAATTTGCAACATTATAACTGAATCTTTTTGACAAAAATAGGGATTCCTTCGACATATCTGTTCTATTAAGTAAATCAGATTTTAATATGAAATGTGTTCGTCAATTTAACATTTAAACATAATGCATTTGAAAAAGTTAAAAGATTGTAGGCTAGTTTTAAAATATATGTATGTGTATGAAACTATTACATTTTTATACTTATATATAGATTTATTTATAATTTTTTAAATATAAAAAAATGTGAGAATAAATCATATATTGTTTAAATTGTAAATAATAAATCGTCATATTATTTTTATAACATTTAAAATCTCACCACAGTATTTTAATGTTTGTTATTTGACAAAATGGACAGTTGACACTTTAAATTTAATGTTATAGATAATTTTTTCAACTTATAAACAGCCAAAAACCGATAATTTATTTTAAATTAGATATATATCTTCGAATAAATTTATGTATTATTACATGATGTATATATATATTTTAAAATATCAAAATTAGTTCTATACTTAAATCGAAGTCGTGTCTATAAATAAGTGTAAGTTATTTATAAGGGGGTTTTGGTAACCACATCCTCCCTTATATGATATACGTCAGCTTGAGATTTACAGGCTTTTAATTTTGTGTAAATATTGATAAGGACGACAAAAAACTATTTTAAGTGTCCAATCGGTCAAATATCATTTGCACACTTAAAGTAATCAGGAAGAAGTCTTATATACAATCCGGTATTATTTTTTAATTAATGCGTTTATTCTATGCTTCTTATATATAGGCATGTCACTTTACATAACATTATTAATATTCTTGAACCTTCACATACGCCACCATGATATTTATTTAGATAACTTTTTGAAAAATATATGTAGCCTACTGAAAGGTGAAAAGTGACCATAATTCACAATTTATTATACATTCATATTATAGTGTATACGCTATTACAAACCTCTGCCGTTACGACAATAATTAACTTCGAAAGAAACTAATAAACTGCATTCTAATAATATAATATACTTTGCAACATTTGTAGCTTTTTGAAATACATAATAATTTTTAAGAATTTGTAAGAATTTTATATTTTGATTACTATTTTATTAAGTATGCATGTTTGTAAAATTTACTATACTGATTGTATAAAAAAACTTTTTAAAATTTAATTTCATCTGAACATGCAAGTAATAAGAATTAAAAGTAATAACTTAAAAAAAGTTTACTATATAATAAAATACTTTTAAATTCTCTGAACGATCAAGTCTAAATGTTTCATCAATAATAAAAATAGTTATCAATTAAAAAATTATTATTAAAAAAATAATGATTGATAAAAAATTTGTATCCTGAAATCGCTATACCATATCAAAGTTATAAAAATAATTGTTAAAACTAATACACAACTTTTAATTATAAAACTTTAACTATATTGATACGAAAATTGTTTTAAAGTATCACAATCAATTTTTGGTCTTCTTTAACTTTTTCGATGTTAAATATTTTTGTCGATTCAAAATGTCTTGAATTGTTTGATAACTTTTTGTTATTAAAAAAGCATATTTTGATTATTGGTTTTGTTGGTTGTTCTCCAATGTAATAGTTTTTCTTGTTATATATTTATAGAAATTTGGTGAAATATTAAAATGTTTTTCAAAAGTTTTTAATTGTGAAAAAAAAATCACAATTTGTTTGGATAAAATGGTAATAATCGTAGTTTTGAATTTATGCAATAGTATATAATATCTAGCTATATGGATTTTCAACAGATATTTAGTTTCAATTCAATAACTAGTTTAATTTGGATAATAAATTACGTTAATGAAGAAGATTTTAAATTAAAATAAACCTAAAATATTATTTTAAATATTTCAGAAAATAATGTACAATTAAATATGTACTCTATACGAGCAAAAACTTTTATTCAATTTTAATTAAAATGTAAACAAAAGAATATTCATCAAAAAAATCTTTGTAGAAAAATAAAACTAGATTTTAATTCATTTGACACAAACACTCGATTTTTAAGTGTCAATATTTAAAAAATAAAAATGTTGATATAAAATAACGACCAATGAATATATCGAATACAAGGAATACTTAATATTGCATAAAAGCCTGAGAACAATGTTATTGAAAACTATAATTTAGTCACATTGCACCAGAAGGTTTGATATTGTACAATATATGAATGATTCGTTTTTCGAAGCAATACAAAACAAACAATTTTGAATAAAATAAAATGTGAATCTTTTTTAATTAAATCGAAAAATTATTTATAATTAATACATTCTTTATATATTATCCTTTTGTGAGCTAAATATATTTTTATGGAGAATTTAAACATTTACACGATTAAATAACCGTAACTTTTCCCGCTAAAACATGACCATTTGGAACATATTAGTATATATTGTCATATAATTATTTATATAACATCCTTCATCACACAATGACACAGACGGTATTATAAATGACTACCGCAATTAGTGTTCCATTTTCGCGCGCATGTTCCCAAGAACCATTATCCTTCATCAGCCGATACAAACGTGGTTGGGCAAGATTAAAAACTCCCTTCTTCCCTCCCTCTCTCTCCATAGAATCCGCGAGAACCTCCCGGTCTCTAATTGTCATCGCGGGGGTCGTTGGCAGTTCGACGGATGAATACGACGACACCATAATTTACGCACGCGATCGAACAAATGGGTCTTCTGGGAGAAACATATCTTATACGCGGAGGGTACGTCTTCGTCTTCCGCTGACTTTTCCATCCACATACAAGAGCTCAGGTGATTTCGGGATAGAAAAAGTGTGTCGAACCGGGTCGGTGAGATAGGAAAGGAGACGACTCTATATTACACTAACCGAACTCTATGCCGTCTATAACACGGGCTGGTGTGTGATATCACGCTCTTGGGACAGGCTTGGTGTTGCGATAACGCGCGTTAACTGGACCCTGATGACATCTAGACTGGCTTTATCGCGCATTACAAATGAGCCATAAATATCCGCTAATGTGGTAATGATGGCATATTCGCCTGTTTATCGTTGGGGAGATCTGCTGCAGGGAGCATCCAGAAGAAGATGACAGGAAGCTGTCTGTGTGAGGAAACTTTCGTGTCCTGCCCATAATTCTGTCGAGCAGCATCATTATTATAGTGTTATACCTAAATCAGGGGCTGCTGTAGCCTTGTACGTCTATAAGGTGCTCACAAATTGACTTTCTAACAGGAAAAGTGATGAGGAGAAACGACCTTGCAGACAGGATATAACTGAGCTAATAAAAAAAATTAACAAGGTATAAATTCCGGAGAAAAGCTGTTAAAAGTCAAACAGGGGGGATATTTATATCCGTGTTCATCTAAAATTTTCTGAAATATGAGATTTTATTTCAATAAAAATGGAAGGCGTATAGCAATACGAAAATTAATCAACCCAGAGCAACTTTTCATTAAAAAATTAAGGAAAATCTAAACTTTTCTTGTTGGACGCTATAATATAGCATAAGATAGAGATATAAAGTGTGCTTTAACCTAATTTTTGAATGTGCAAAAACATCTAAATTATTGCAAAAAATAAATAGTCAAAATATTAATAACAAGTTTTTCTATAAGCATGAAAATAAAACAATGATCTGTTGTTGCTTCAGGTATACATTACATTGTAAAAAACTCCTGTTGAAATCAATTAAATTTGTCAATGTCATTTGTCATTTAATACATGGCGAAAAAATTGTTTTGTTAATTTTTTAATATATTTTTGTACATGATCAGGTATACCATATTTCTTATCAGTTTTTAATTATTAAATTTGCACTAGAAATTATTAAGTCTATAGAAAACGACCTTGACCTTATATTACATTATTAGATATTCAACTACATTATATACTTTATCCCATAGACTGGAGTCCATATGTGTTTTCTAATATGCATATATATAGTATATATGTAGATATATATATTCTATATATATACAATATATATTCTTCTAAGTGTGTAATAAAACAAAATATGCTGATATATATAGAGAATATATCATGTTTTTACATTGAATTGAATTAGATAAAATACTAAAATACTAAAATGTGTATTAATGTCTATATATTAAAAATCTATCGTATAACTTGTTTTGGTAGTTAAATAGATTTACATAATTCATGAAATACAATATAATTAATAATATACATTAAAAAAAAATTTAATCTTCAGCATGGCTTTGATATTTAAATGTACCTTATTGATAAATAACTTTAGTCATTTAGTATAAATTCTACTGTTTTTATTTTATATGATATAATAAATTTTAACTCCATTTATAATTTTTTAAACTGATATATTTTGCTTATATTATATATATACAGTTCTCTGACAGATATTAAAAAAATGTGATGCCTTTTTTGAGTCACCATGGAAATGTTGTTCCAAAATTTGACTTAGACAAATCACAATCCGTAATATACAATATCCGTATATAATATAGGGGTATCGACGTTATAGAGTATTGAGGACATCTCGCCGCTGTAGCTGTGTCGATTCCGACTCTGACTGGCGCCGGACAGGGCGCAAACTTTCCCAATCGGAGAATGGCGTGCAGTGTAGTGGCCTCCAAATAGCACCGCCACCATGGCAGCTCTTGTGTGCCAGACGGCAGCGCATTGTGTGTCAAAAAGAAGGCTGTGATGGATCTCCCAGTTCCTTCCGCTGTCTGCCACAATCTTCCAGTTGGATCAGATTCATTCGACTATAGTTTTAGTTTTCTTGATGGTTATTTCTTTAATTCTTGAGGTCTGGTTGTATATAGAGAGTTTTCAGAGAGATTAGTGACATCTGAAAACTAACTGAAAAACTTAATTCCTAATTTGTTTTATAAAAGATAAATAAAACCATATATGAAATAATGTTAAGTCAATCATGAATTTAACAGGGGCATTTAATTAAATATATTTCAACGCTTTCAATCTGCTGTCTGAGAAGAAATCGACAATAATATGAAATAAACACGTTGTTTTATAAACTTATATTTATATATCATCTACATATATAGTATAAACCTAAAAATTATTAAATTTACGTAAAGATGAAAATTCACAAATTTAAATAAATTGACAACTTTAATTAAGATGTGATTCAATATTTATAAACGATATATATAATATATCAAATAAAAACATTTAAAAAACAAGGTAAACAAATAAAACAATTGGTTTGAATATATTATATGGTTATAAATATGCAAAAATAAAATAAATCCAACGAAACATTTATTTAAAATATGAAAATTTTATATTGTATTTTTACTTCAAATATTAACTATTTAGTTTATAAAATTTGTATATTTTGAATATATTATCTACTATATTAAAATGTCGACAGGCCCAATCTGTTAAGACTGACACATATAATATTTAATGAGTATCTTTATATCGTTAAATTGACTCAAACTATATAAATCAAGAAATCAAATTAAATGTGTTTGAAAAATATTCTAATGTGGCATAATGTATGCATGCGCAATTTTTCCAAATAAATTTAATAATTTTTGTGCAATTATATAATAGCCTACATATAAGTATAACATTTTACTGTACAATCTTGATCCCTGATCATAATCTTTGTATAATCCATATTATGTTATACAATATTTCAAAAAGTGTATATACTGTATGTATGCTGATATCATCTTTACCATTATAGAGTATAATGACATTTAAATTATTCAATATTAATTAATTAATTATATGTATATATATTTAAAAAATAACAATGACGAGTGTGTGTTGATGCTTGTGTGTATACCAGAGATAGCTGACACCTTCCATGATGGTCGGGAGAATAATCAATAGTATACCATTAGAATAACAATAGAATAACAATATTGCCTATAAATGTCCAGAACAAAGGTGTGAGATAATTTTAACTGTCCACTATAATATAGGTATGCAGGGTTCTCGCTGCAGTTTTAACATTGGTCCAACATTTTCAAAAGGGACTTAATTTTAAAAAGGCATATATTTAATACACAAATTAAAATATATACTAATTAATGAATTGTTTGTGACATATACAAAAAATAGATCATTTACACATTGCAGTATATAGTATACTTATGGTTGCAAGGGCGGATACAGGGGGGGGGGGTGGGGGGTGCCGGGG
>JAUZND010004398.1:0-13678 GCA_034780555.1 Coelogynopora nodosa
TAACTAAAGCTGTAACTGTAGCTGTAACTGTAGTTGTGACTGTAACTGTAACTGTAGCTGTAACTGTAGTTGTAGTTGTGACTGTAACTGTAGTTGTAGCCGTAACTGTAGCTGTAACTGTAGCTGTAGATGTAGCTGTAACTGTAGATGTAGCTGTAGTTGTGACTGTAACTGTAGCTGTAGATGTAACTGTTGGTCAATATTCAAGAGCAACCAGAAGTGAAAGTGGATGGTTACCTCGCCCTGTTGATTGAGAATTGGAGCATTGTATCGGAACTTGATGTTGTGGAAGAGACAGTTGAGGTAGATGTTGCAGACACCGATGAGACTGTGGGTCTCCTGCGCGTCAAAGAAAGGGTCCTCTCCCTTCTCTACCAAGGACAACGTGCGCTGCAGAGGGGGAGAGAGCGAGAGAGAGATATTAGAGGAGAGGAGCATGGAAAGGAGAGAAGGTGGAGGATGGGGTGCATGGGGAGGAGAGAAGGTAGGAAAGGAAAGGAGCATGGACAGAGTTACAATTTAGTTATATTAAAATGTTAAATTAAACAATTTATTACTAATTTAATTCACTTCTAATTCAATTCTAATAAAAACATCGTTAGTCAGACTTATTCTACTCACAAATGTAGGAAAGAACACAGACAGGACTAAATAGAAGAACGGCTCACCCCAGACTCCACAGTGTTGATTCGAGGACTCCGAGGATCCACGTCATCATTGCACTGCTTCTGCTCTTCGTAGGCCTCCCGCATGTCGATTATCTTGTTCTCAAACTTACGCATCGACCAGACCTGGTTGGGCCGATTCTCGCGGCGAACAAGAATCGCAGGTTCGCTGAATATGCGACCGTGCTGGAGGGACGAGAATGATGAAACGATCTCTTTTAGTTTATGTGTGTTCTAATTACTTCTTAATAAATAGTTTCATGTAATATAATTATCACATGTTACGTCATCAATTTTAAAATATCGGGTTCAACTATACCATAATTTTGTCAAGTTATATTTTATTTATTACAATAAAATCTTTTTTTAAATTCTATCTTAGTTTATTTCATTATGAATTTTATTAATACTTTAATGCTAAGATGAAATGTTATATATTGAATATTGAATGGTAATGCTGCTGGAAATAGAGACGCTCATAATATAGAAAGAATAATAAATAATTGATTATAAAACAGTAAATAAAACAAAATCTACCATGGATATAGATTTATTTTTAACAATTTCAAATTTTAGTTTAGTACCGTTAATTTAATTTTAATGAAATCAAAATCAAAAACATAAGAAGACATTAAAATGTAAATATTTGTTATTTCATAAAATGTGTTCACAAAATTTATTTGTATTATATTATTATTATATTATATGCATTATTTTCATTGATCAACTTAATTTGGTACTGCGCAACAATCTAAAAAGAATCACGCCTGTAAAGAGAGAAAGTGAGAGACCCACATTTCCATTTGGACTGAGGTTGTTGGCGGGGATCTGCAGAGTGACCGAGTAGTCTGTGGGTCGTCCCACTTCTGCCGCCAGAAAGTTCGCCTCTCGAGTCAACAGACGAGCTCGTGACACCTGCTCGCGTAGACGATTGGCGCACGACTTGAGCATCTGGTCTCTATACGGGCCAATCAGAGAAGAGATGGAGGGGGGGGGGTTATTTAGGGTTAAATATAATCTACATTAAACTGTAGTCAAGGTGGTCCCGGCCTTTTCTGTTCATTTATTCTAAATTCTCATTTTTATCGTCTTCTAAATTACCATATTCTATTTCTATACAAATTCTAAAATTTTGGGACTTTTCCTAGATAACATTTAAAGATAAAAAAATTAAACAATTTAGACATATTTTTTATAAAGAGTTATATTTACACCAATATAAGGAAATGTAATCATTCTCGACCAAAACAAAAGGTATCATATTTTATTCAAGTTTTATAAAGCTTTAAAACAAAGACATGAACATATTAAATAGAGAAAACAAGTTGAATAATAAAATATATTATTAAAAAAGCTACATTATAAAAATGGATTAAAATTAAATTTCATATAAACCGTTCGATAAATAGATTTTTATGTTTTATTAGAACTCTTTGTCAATTAGGAGATATTTAATTAATGCATATTATATACAAAATTGTTTTGTAATAACACTACAGATAAACTCAAACAAAAGTTTTCTGTAATTTACGTTATTTGGAGTTTTATGTAATTTCATATACCTAGAAAATATTGCTTCAATAAATGAGCAAATTAATACGTCTCCGATTATCTAACCATATACTGCTTTTAACAAATCAGTAGAAACTAAACAAAAAAACTTAATGAGAACAAAACAGGTCAAAGCAACTGTTAGCTATCCACCTTAATGCGCTGCAAATAAGACGAAGAAAAGTACGATCAATAATAACTTTGAGTTCATGTCAGTTCATGTCAATGTCATGATCTTACCAGTTCTGTATTATTGTTCTCTTTTGAAATAAACTAAAAATATATGATGTTGATACATTACACAAATTACTTCATATTATTGTGTAGTAGTGCAGGGACGGGATAACACCAAGTGAACAGTATAGGCTGCCGACTTATCAAGAGAATATCATTATATTGCAGAGAATATTAAATTCGAATAAACTTAAAAAATGTATGAAGATTAGTATTTTGGAAACGAAACAATCCTTTCTAATTTGTTCTGAGTAAAAATCACAAAATATACGGAATGTTTGTAAAATCAAGTAAAGTTATAATTAAAAAAAAGTTTAATAATTTCAAAACAGTCAATGAACGTATTTCAAAACTTTAAATAATAATCAATATATTAATATTATACATTTTATCCACCCATCGTAATATTATAAAAAATTATAAATATAGTTTTTCAATAATATTACGAGGCTGTTTATAAATGAAAAATCAAAAGTTCTTGAAAATCAGATTATTACCTATCTTACCTTTCAACGACCTCTAGTAAACTTTTGATACATAAACATCAAATCTAGTATAATAGAAAAAGACTAAATAAAAACCATTAAATAATAAAATGATAATAATCAACTTTCATAACTTTTGAGCAAAACTTTCTATTAAATACTCATGTTTTCGATAACAGACTTTATTTTATACTAAATATCTACATTCTAATAAATCAAGTCAGTTCCTTGTAGTTTTCCTTCAACTCATGAAATCAACTATTGCAGAACAAGTTAACAGAGCAAATACCTGTTTTGAAGATACGATATTTTCTGTAAAAGACTACAGATAAAACATAACATTTACAGTTACTTCTTTTTACATATAATTAAATTTAACTTTATTCGAAACTTAAATTATATAGTAATGATAAATCAGTATTATAAAGAAATTAAATTTAGCTAAGAATTATGAAATTATAACAATGGATAATTAGAATTGATAAATGTAACATTTTTATTTAATTAATTTTAAAATCACGTGAAATTACAATATTATATTAAATTAAGTAGAGAAACACAAACTATAAAACAAAAACAAATATATCAGACTTTGAAGATGTCAGAAAATAATAATAATTAATTAATACTACAAAAAATTATAATTTCATATCATTTTTTATTAATTCAACTTTTTTGTATAATTTAAAAATTTAGATTTAATGTTATTTCTTTATAGTGATGAATTATCATCGAAAAGTCAAATAAAGTTTATTTTAATGATCATTACTCATATTGTGAACTTTACATGCTTTTACATGTCACTTATGGTATATGTCGAACAGAATAGTCCCTCAAGATGGATTGATAGTCGAATTATTTACCTGTGTTCATTGGAAGATATCATCAATTTTGAAGAGCTGCAAAAATGGGTTAACAAAACGAATTGTCCAATCAATTGTCTAATATATATTAAGTTTTTCCTCAATATATTGAAACATGCTAATCATTTTTAAACGGTTTTCAAATTAAGTTTTTGTAATTGCAACACACTACGATGGTATCATATTTGAGCAAATAGTAATTCAATCGATATCATAATGCTTGATAATTTAATCAATTATCAATCGATACGTCTTGTGAAAATCAATTAACAATCGATACTGATTGTGAAAATCAATTAACGATCGATACTGCTTGTGAAAATCAATTAACAATCGATACTGCTTGTGAAAATCAATTATTTAACTTAACAGTAAGTATTAATTTAGGCTATTAATATCAAAACAGTATATTCGATTATACATGGCAGCCTATTTTGTGTAATTAAAAAATCATTTATTTACTATTCATAAACATATTTTTAAATTGACAACATAAAAAACTTTATAAACATATTGCTCAACTAATATTTAAATTTCAAAATAAATAACAATTACAAATAATGATTTTCCGATGATTAGTTCAATTTTGTTTTAAGAAATTCCTATTACATCTGTGATAACCTACCACAATTCCATGCTATCCCAGAGGTGGTTAAAAAAACCGCCGTCACAAAAAACGTCTAAATCTTGCCACAGCAAGGAATTTCTACAATGAACAATGTGTGCAAAAACGATTTCAGAACGAATTCCCATTTAATATTGGCGTCGCCTTTTTAGAAGCTCGCCTCAAATACAACAACGAAATAACAGAAACATTGAGCAATCATACTGTAACTTTTCAATAGAGGTGGTTTTTGCAATTCTAAAATAAAAATGAATGTAGAGATGCCGACGGAATACCATGAATGTAAGTAGACTTACTCGAACATATTAATTGGTTTCGCCATTTTTGGGCTGCAAAGTGAAATAGGTAAACAGACCAAAACAAGCACAAAACAGGAGTTTAGAGCATTAATTTATTTGATTATCAACAAACCGTTATTAAAAAAGTAATTATACACCAATAAAGCAGTTATCAGAGCCACCTCAAGCGCATATCAAGGCAAAAGAAAAACTTACTCTATCTCGTATATTGAAGCGTTTGGTTGAGTCCTACCATCCGATACATTTGGCCTAAAAGTAATGATTTGGTAAACACTGAAGTTTGATAGTAAAATCTATTAATAGCATAAACGGGGACTTGTTCAACCCAAAATATAACCATTCATGTCACCTAGCTTCCACCGTTAATATACCTTACCTTTGAACTATTCTTCATAATGTAAATTGCCTTTATGACCAATATATATCAGACAACGCAAAGAAAAAATGTAGCTGTGGTTGTGTCTTTGTAGAAAAGCACCCATTTTCTCAAATAAATCTCAAATATCCGCCATTTATAGATCGGTAATTAAAATAATGTGTGCATACATATACCATTTCCTTTCTTTCAATAAACAAGATCATATGTTGACCAAATGTTTAGCTTTTTCAATTAATTAAAAATTATAATAATCTGTTAATTGAAACCTTGTTTTGAATTAGAAAGGTTAAAATACGAGTTTTCTAGTTGGGTCAGACAATCATTGCAGTGAAAATAATTATTAATTCACGAAAAGAAATGTCAACAATTTTCAGTTTGGCTTTGTAGTTGCTAACATAAATTTTAGTCGATAGTCAACATTTTAATATATATACATTTGATATAAATAAACAATAATATAATTAATTTAAATAAATAAACATTTTAAATAAATTTAAAACTTTTATAAATAACCCCCGCTTTCTAATTATAACCTATATAAATATCTTCTGCTTCTATCTACACTACTTGTTCAATTCAACAGTAATATGGAAGTTTATAGGTGAAACAATGTTGCAGATATCGGAGCAAAGCATGTCTATTACATCTTTGATAATAAAAGTTGGTCCTACATTCGGTCTTGGCCAATACATTAAAAATATTGAAATAATGAAAGGAAACTCTCCTTTTGTTATAGAAGGTTATCAGCATGTCATAATATACAAATGATGTAAAAATTTAAAAATGACGATTTTGGTATAATAACGTCTAATTAGTAACATTATTATGACGCACTAATGTATAATAGTAATTAGTAGATCAGTTAATAAAAACAACAACTAAACAAAACACAACCAGCAGTGAATTATTATCAAGAAACGAAAACGACCGCTAACTTATCATCATCAGATCTTCCAACTGGTTCAGCTTCATCAATTTTCTCATCTCCATCGGGAATGGGTATTTTCCACGATGCTTTAAAACCTGGATCGATAGAATTCTCAACTTTATCCAAGACACAGCCCCCATGGGCATCCAAATGTTCTCCACTATTCGACTTAAACATTTTTGCCTTGTGACAATTGTCCTTTCGGATAATTCGGTGTTTCTTCTTGGATTTAGTCGTCTTTGAAGAGGACACCTGTGAGGTACCTTTCTTAGAAACAGTTTCAGGGTGTCTAAAGCAGAAACATATAGACGCTGTAGTAGTGCGGAAAGCTTATACTTCAGCAGTAGTGGTGTTTTACCATGTTACGAATAATATTGGTATGTTTGCAATAGAGGTATAAATATAGAATTAGTGTCTAGCAACATTTGTAGCATCTAATTAATCGAAACCGGATTCTAATTTATCATGAACTCAGTCTGTAAGCTTAAGATAGCAGCAGTCATAGATCAAGTAGGCATACCTGATAACAAAGCTTATTCAATGAAAGAATAACACCACAAGGTTAAAATAAATCATTAGTCACTGTATTAATTAACTCTTATGGATACGTTCTATGTTTTGGCTAGATAACGTTTTCAATAAAATCAATAAATAAATAAATGTTCATTTTTAGCAGAGAGCTGTTTTTCCGGAAAGTTTTAGTCATTATATATTATATTAGTCACTATTGGATAAAATAATGTCAGTGAATTAGAATTTAAAATTTTTTTAACTAAAAGTTATCGCAATAATTGTATGGCATGCTGTAAACGTTGTCGAACATTTCAATTCACAGTAATAGCCCCGTTTCCTTAATAATCGAAAATTGCACCAAAAACAAACAATGATTCACAAAATAACCAACTATTAAAATGGTTTCGTAATGACATATGTCTATTGTGTAGAAAGAAACACGACTGATATTGCAAAAAATACTCATATCGATAAAGTATTTTTTATTACTACATTATTGAGGAATGTTAGTTTTATAATATTATGATTGTAAGTAATCATGACTTCCATCAATTATATAAAAATGAAAAGATTCAATGGCCGTGTAGTATCACCTAACTGATCATAAATTGCTCAATGTTTGACACTAATCAATATTAAATTAATATTATTTTAGGTCAACAATGTATGTATTTTGAGAGTTCTAAATATTATATGTAATTCTAATCACAGAGGGAAAAGA
The DNA here is from genome assembly GCA_034780555.1 of Coelogynopora nodosa. Taxonomy (NCBI): domain Eukaryota; kingdom Metazoa; phylum Platyhelminthes; order Proseriata; family Coelogynoporidae; genus Coelogynopora; species Coelogynopora nodosa. Next base: position 7,264 of record JAUZND010004398.1, read on the forward strand.
AGACGATAACGTATGATAAAAGCGGGCATACAATGTTTTGATCGATGCACAATATATAACTAGTTGATATTATAATTTGGTTAAGCATTTTAATTCTTTATATTGATATATATCATGATTTTTTCCGTCTTTATTCAGTTTTATGCTTCAAATAATTGCGTAAAATACTACATGCCTAAAGGCAATTACTATTAAAAAGATCTTATATTATGGATTTTGCATAGATTAACGCAACCTAAAATACATATTATACACGATAAACAATGATAACTGATTTAATTGATAACAGTCAAATTAAGTCAACTTCATAACTTTAAAACATTACAGCACCAAATAACGTTTTCAAACACTGCAACCAATCAACAGTCAACAACGGTAACTAGGCAACAACAAGCCAACCAACAACTAACAAGCCACCTACTGAGACTGGGACAGAGTCTCCATTCGGCGCTGATTGTAGCGTGCCATGGGACTACAGTTGGCCTCCCCTCCCAATATTAGTATTGTTGGAGTCCAATTAGAGTCTTTGAGATTCCAGCCCTCAGAATGAAGAAGAGGGCTACAACAACGCGGTGACAAAAGTGTGACCGAAATTCAAGAAATATACCCATAATCCCAATTTTGATTAGTCTCCGTTTGCTATAAATAATGGACAGCCATGATTTGTTTATTACTGGCAGTATGATTCAGCAGTTTAGATTTTTTCATAAATATTTTAGAAACTTACCGTTCTTGTTCGACCTCATGAGCAGTCAAAGCTGAAAGACAAAACAGATTAAGGAAGTTATTTATTTTATAAAAGTGAGGCATAATATGAAAAAGTAGTAAAGTATATGTGGATTCTACTTCAATCTACACTGCTGTAATATTACTTTCTTAAATTAGTTAAACATCTAGATCCACTTTTATCAGCCTTAGCTGTGCAGATTTGGGTCAGGGTATTTTGTAAACATAGGCTTTATTACAATAATTTTATTACGAAAAGATTTACAATAGGATATAATGATGTCATTTTAATGTTAGCATCAGGATAAAACATAGTGAAAATATTTTTATATAACATACCGAAATATAAGATTATTAAGAAAATAATAATATATTTTTTAAATAAAAACAAATAATTTAATCATTTAAAAATTATAAGAAATTTTGAACTGACGAAAGTAATTGAATATGTTGTACCAAATATAAAATCAATTACGCATGTGATAATCCATTTACCTGCAATATCTGTTTAGAAAGATGTCGGAGTAATTCTGTATAATTTAATTAAAATGTCAAAATAATCAATTTATACTCAAGTAAAATGTAAATATTTCTCCAACCATTTGATAACTATTATGGACATTTTCCTAATGTCTTAAAATCAGATATAAAATATATTAAAAAAAATTAAATCCAACATTTCGTTTAATTGGAATCATCTAATAAATATTACTACAAACAAATTAGGGCATATATCTAAAAATAAAAACTACAAAAAACACAATTTTTAAACAAATTTTGTTTTGCGAAATGAAAAACAATAAAAAATTGATTATGTATCACAAACAGACAATGGGAATAATAAAATCGTTTCTTATCACCTAATTTATAACAGACGTTGTCAAAAGATTTTTTAACCAAAAACATTACAATTAATAACATTACACAAATTGTGACGTGCCCATATTTCAATTCGGATGAGTAAAATTGTGTAAACTTAACGCAGGCTTTGGGCGTTCTACTGATAACAGATAACTGAACTCACAGGTGGCGTGTTCTGCCCCAGGGGTGGTTGGCGGCAGGGACATCATGCTGGCGGTCATCGGTGAGGTCAACTCCAACTTTAACTGCTCCAACTTGTGCTCATACTCGAGTCGTTGACGGGCCAGTGCTTCGGCCTTCTCACTTGCGTGCTGTCGCTCCATTTCCTTCAGCGCCTGCTGGATTGGGTCGTGCTGAAGTTCCGCCATCATCACTTCCTGTTGGGCGAAGTTGTAGTCGGCGGCGGTCTCCTTTCCGTTCTCTGTGGCTGTGAAGACGGGACATATAGTGTTATACGTTTTTGTGATGCTGTTATTTAAGCAGTAGTACAATAAATAACTTCCAATATCAAAAACATCTGTTTTGGGATTTTACGCTTGTTATGAAGCTAACTACTTGCATTTTGAGCATCAGTAGAATGAAGTGTTTATGAGATAAATGTATATTACAAACAAATCAACAAATAAATTATATATGTTAATTATAGTTGAAATATGTCAGCAATATATGTTTTGAAGGATATTATATGATTCAGAATGGATAATGGTGAATAAACTGCAACTCAATGCCTCTTAAACCAGCCTTACACGACTCTGGTAAACTACCAATATGATTGGAATTCAATGCAGTAGAACTAGCTCCTGTAAAAGAAGTCCGCAACCTTGGCGTTATCTCATATGAACATCAATCGTTAAATCTATTAGCTTATCACGTCTAGAATTTATTTATACAATTCTCTTGCGCATCTGGACTACTTCGGTTTCCTGAAAAGCACCATTAACAACTCTCTTGAACAAACACCACTGACTACGTCTTGTTGATAAAATAATTAATTCAAAGAGCTGGTTCTTGTACACAAAATCCTTTATGGTGGGACACCTACACACTAGCATGATACAGTTCCACTCATTCAACAGTCGATCATCCAGTGCAGGATTCTCAAGATTCGGACATTGAAATACTGTGCGTTCCTGTTGCTGCACCAAAAAGGTTGAATTCTTTGCATTCTTGGTTACGTACTATCAGTGACATCGCTATTAATATGTAAAACCAAACACAAAACACACCTCTAATTTGGCCCTCCTCTCTTGTGATAATAATTGTTGGCGCTATATAAAAACATAACTATTATTATTATAGTTAACATAGAAATAATATGGATTAGTTGAAGTTTCTTAATCATTAAATAAATATTAATAAGTGGTGATATAAACTTTAATAAACAGAATAAATCGTTTTACATACGAATGTAAATACTAGTTACGGAAAATGTGACACAGCATACGTTATACGCACATCATAAATGTAACTTATTTTTTGGTATAATATATTTTATTTGTTACTATTTAAATACTAGATAGCAGTATCTATCATCCTTTAAACCCGGGTGTCAAATAAAAAATCTTGTAATAATTGCAAATATTAAATAGTAACAATTAAATAGTAAATTTTGTAATAACTGGTAAATCTTTTATAAATGTGAATAATGTACTACGTGGCGAACGCACATAATAAATTTTGTCAAATCATCCATTTATATCCACTCAATTTGCTATATTTAAATAGGCATTTCCTTATACTACACACAAAATATGTTATATTATAATGACCAGATTGAGATGGTAATCAATCATTCAATTATTATAAACAAGGGTAATAATATTATTACATCAGTTTTCGTTATAAGGTAAAACAAATATTTATAGGAAGAAGAATATGGATTTCTTACAATTTTCTGAAGAGTTAACTGGACAATTGATTCGGAAGAAGTGGTTCATGCCCCAAAGAATTCGATCACCATGGTGCATAGGCTGACGTCCAGTGATAAGTTGTCCATTGACCAGTGTTCTGCAGTAGAAAAAGGAACATTACTTGAGTCAATGAAATGATACCAGAGTGGTCATGAATTATTATAATTCATCAGATGTCATAGAATCAATAACTTGAGGATCTATCGATTTTATAAATGTAAGTTAAGGTGTTGAAGTAATAAACATAATAAATCAATACTACTTAGACGCGTGTCAATCCAAAAATGAAAAACTTCGAACACCTGTCGGATGTAAAATATCGTAAAATACGAAACGAAATAAGATACAAGAGAGAAGAACTCTTACTCTAGATAATCATAAAAATGAAAAGTTCAAAATATGTAAATCGTGTGACGTAAAACACAGTAGAGTGGGAACCAAAAGATAAATGCACGTCGATCAAACAGTATCCTCCAAAAAGCACAGAACAAACGGTTCGTCGTTAGTCAATAAAGTAAACAGTCCAACAGATCGCACATATATAATAAAATGTATCACCACTCACACATAAGTTGGTCTACGATATGAATACGATAACAATGGTGTGAAGGACACACCAACAACTACGTCGACATTGAAGCAACCAATCAGAAGAGAATGTGAGATAGCACCCAGCAGGCTAGAGAGATGCAGTTCGGAGCAGAGTTACTACTCAGGTAACTTGAGATCGAGTTATTATTAACACGCACGCCAACGAAGGTGGTAGTATAATAAATAGATCGATATTACACGAATCATGTCGACTAGAGCAGCAGTGACGTTGATGACGACGAAGTTAATGTTGCACCAGTGAGAACTGAGAACGGTATCTCTCTCCAGGTAACTAATTCTAGTGTAACCGGAGCTGTGTGACCATTTTGATTTCCGGGTTCCTGTCAATTCTGCTGGTGGTGGTAATGGTCACCAATACACAGCTTGATAGATGCACACATGATTGATAGACTGGTGGAGGGAGGGGGGTATCTCAATACCGGTTTAATAATATTATTATTGTAAACCATTCAGCTGGAGTGACAAATTGATACAATAATAAAGCTATATTATGTTGTATTCACCCACACAGAGGCATATATAATTTATATGGATCCAAATTTATAGAGAAGACTGATGATTTCTTCAATTATATGAATACATTTGTCGCGAATTGCTAAATAAAACTTCACTTGTTGTATTTTATTAGAGATAAAAGAAGATAGACATTTATTTTTAACTAATACAGGCGTTTACATGAAATACATATTTAGAAATAATGAGTGGGAAATATGAGTGAAAGAAAAGAGAGAATATGACAGAATTGGAGAAAGAGAGAGTGTGTCTGAATGAAAGAGAGCGAAGGGAGAGTTAAAAACTGAGAAAATAAAAACAACTGAATGAAAAAATAAAATGTGAGGGAGAGGGATAAAAATAAAGCTAAATAAACTAATAAGAAAAAGAGGAAGATGCTCACTTGGCGCCCTCGATGGGGACAATATGGGCCGTGTTGTTGGTTAGTTCGAAGCGACAATGTTCCGGTTTGATGCCCAGTCCCTCCAGTTGTATGTCTTGTGATAGGTCGCTTCCTGCTCTGGTAGTATCCTCCTACAGGTCAGTGACAGAGAGGAGTGGAGAGTGACATGCCAGAACAAGTGTGACTGTAGTGTACATATTCTGCATAGTTGTGAAAGTATAAAAGTTACAAATTTATCGTCTACAAACAACACCTCTTGGCATCATATTTCTTCAGCGAGAGACGTTAAAGAAGTAAAATATATTGTTATTTTGACTGATATTAATTAATATTTTCTTTCATAAAAAGTTCAACATTCTCATGTATCTTTATCAGAAGAGTAAACTGAAATGATTTCTTTAAAGAGCAATTAAAATGAAAATAGAATTGAAAAAGAAAACATAATATGATGTGAATTATATTTTCGATGAGATTTAAACCAAAGTATGTCAAAAACACGTTCTTTCATATTTTAAATTGTATCTTGTAAGATTCTATTTATAATTACATTTTAAAAACATATTTTCGAGTTAAAATTTGATGAAAGTTGTAACCTTTTGTAAATTTGTTCTATCAAGATACATCGACATAATAACATAATACAGTAACAATTATTAACTATTTGCGTTCTTGGACATAGGCATTTGTGTTCCTAGATTTAATATTATGGTACCTATAAGATGTTATAAATAAGATGATTCACTGCATCAAAAAGACATGATACAAAAGGTTCAAATATCTATTTTGAATTTGTTTAGATTCTCTGATATTCGCTTTTAATTCTGACCCTCTATGGCTGTTAGCTCAATTTAACTTAACATATATTATCTTATTTCCATGGCATCTAGATTGGACACAAGACAACGTAGTCATCTTTTATCGACACAGAACACCAGAGAGCTCACTTTGAGATAGTAAACCAGCATTTCATTCAAGCTGGGATCGGCGTTGAGGTTGACCAGGAAGTGCTGCCTACTTTCCACCTTGATACCACAGGTCTTCACCGAGATGCCCAACTTCTCCAGAGCTTCTTGGCGTTCCTATGGAAACACGAACACTGGGCGGTTAATATACATGTAGACTGAGACAGAACGAGAAAATACAATTAAGATTCTTGCTGCAACAATATATAGATACAATGATCGGCTCATTTATATCCACAATTGATTTAACAATGTTATTTAAAAAAATGGAGACATTTTAAAATCATTTAACCATATTAAAATATTTTTTACCATATTAAAACTATTTTATACCATATTAAAACTATTTTATACCATATTAAAACTATTTTTTACCATATTAAAACTATTTTTTACCATATTAAAACTATTTTTTACCATATTAAAACTATTTTTTACCATATTAAAAC
>JAUZND010004398.1:13778-32408 GCA_034780555.1 Coelogynopora nodosa
TATTTTTTACCATATTAATAGTAAATGACAAAATGCCATTACATTCTTTAACACTACCGTAAAACAATTAAAAATAAGAAAGAACCAGAAAGAACCTGAAATTATCAAAGCGACTGACGAATATAGATTAGTAACCAAATGTAATAATAAAATCAAAAATTATTCAAAACAAAATCTACAATTTTTCACAAATGGACTCCCGAATAGCTTGTACTGCATAGAACAGGACTGAAGTGAAAAGATGGCAAGTCAAACCTGTGAATTTAAAAGACAGCCTACAAAGTACAATATGGAAAACCATAACTAAGGACATACTAGATAACAAATAAGAACTTAATTGTAGTTGAAAATGTTTCCAAAAAAGTAGAAGATAGATACTACACAATGCAATGCAGCCCACGTACCTTATGCAGTCGCTCCGTCTCTAACAACTTATCCTCCCAGGTCCTGTTTAGATTGCGCATTAACTTCTCCGATTCTTCCAACTTGTCGATCAGATCGGGCGCCTGGCGTTCCTTGGCGCTCTTCAGGTCGTTCCTCAGTCGCTCCACCTCCTCCCTCAACTCGCGGATGATCTTGGCGTTGGGGTCCTCGTTGATCACCGCGTGGTTGACGATCTTCTTGGCTCGGTCCGCATAGCGCAGGGTGGACAGGGTCTCGTCGTAGTTGTCGGCTGCGGGACTCAGCGTCGCTACCATCACCGACTTGGAGTTGCCGCCCAGGTTGTCCTGAGTGGAGAATTAGTCGGTTAGTTCAATATTAGGGATGAACAGGAAATACTACTGCTGGTTTGTCAGTAGTATATTCCAGTAATGAATAAAAATCTTATTTTATTCCTCTTTCTTTTCGAGAAACTTCAATGAATTTACTATCAAACATATACCCCCAAAATAGACTAATATTCTTTGGAGACTTCTAACGATTTGTAATAAGGCTCTTGTTTTAAATTAGTTTTTGTCTTTAATACTAACTCTACTAATCGTACTGTTTAAAATTATTCAAATTTTATAATTAAAAATATCCAGATAGTCTTAAAACTAACTTATGTGAAGTAATTTTAAGTCAATCAACACTTTACGTCGGTGAAACAGGCTGTTATTGTAACGTTCGGTTCTCTGAACATAAAAAGCTGAGACTTCTAGATCAAATCAGTATTTAAAAATATATAATCATATCATTGATTATGTTATCTCTAATCATATTTTTCTTTGTCATTGAAGGGGAACGACTTGTTTTTGTGCAAGAGTTTATTGCCTGACAAAAATGTTTGGATCTGGAAGTAACAATATAAACATAATAATAACATTCAAATCAAAAGACGAATAGTTAATACAATCTTACCAAATATACACTCCTGAATAAGTAATTGGAAGAAAATAATGACACAATACTATATTAAGATACTATTTGTACAAGAGAAAGAACTACTGAGTACAACTCTTGTTGCATTTATTGATGTGTGTATCTGTATATAAATAATAGGTAAAGCGTTAGTAAGTCATTATACCAAGTTAGTTGTCTGTCTTTGCATATTTATGATAATCAATAATACCGCATAGGGTAACTAAAACAGATCCATAATATACTAACAATAACATAATATATTATAATAAAGTATGTAGAAGATGGTGACCTGATCTCTGTCCAGTCATAATTATCAAATGAGACGACTTTTAGATTATCTCTTATAAATAATAATATTTCAGTAAGCTTCTCGCATCCTCCTCTTTTATTGATTATTTTATTTTTATTTTTCAACTGAACTGGTAACACTATCCATGTTTATTATGTTATCTTCTGTGATATTATGGTATTAAATTTTGTAAGTTTATCAGTTTAAAATAGTGCATTTTAATTCGTGAGTGTTACTTAATTTTAATATTTTTAGAGTAGCTTTCTTTAATTAGTTTTTACTGTGCAATATCAATAATCAATAAACTTTTGTTAACACTAGCAGCGCCGTGGTTTTCAACTACCTTGAAGCGTCATGACGTCAATTGACGTGAATCATATTTTTAAATCATTTTAGTGATAAAAATAATTACATGAAATACATAAAAACCTTATAAATATTATCTTAGATAATATTTTTTAAATGTATAAATTGTGTTTACAAGTATAAATATATATATATATACGTATACATACACATACAAGGAAATAGAGAAATTGTATAACAATGCATTATTTTTAGCGAGTTATAATTCATAAATAATTTTACAAATTACATTTAGAATATGCAATACCTAAAAATGCATCAAATTACTTGTGTGATGCATATATATATATATACATACATAAACATGTATATAAAGTTGAAATGCAAGATTTCAGAATAACGTATTTTTTCAATTTAACATACAATGTAATATGTATGTATTAATCACTTTATTGGATATTTGAATAATTACATGTTTGTTTTTAGTTGATTTTGACATAGAAAATGAAATTTAGTGAAAATTTCTTTATGAATGCATTATTCTTTCTCATATTACAGGATTAGCTTTAGCTAGTAAAATAAATAAAAGTGACGGAAGATGGGTTCGAAAAAAGATGTAATTTTTTATTAGACATTGAAAGTTGAATTTTACGTCAATTGACGTATCGTTCTAGTGTTAATATAAGAAAAGCAAAAAACACAATTTCTTCAGATACTTAATTTAGTCTATTGCAGACGTTTCGCCTTACGGCTTCATCGGTGCAATATCGATCTATATCATCAAAATATTAAGCATAAACAGCGTATAGTACTGCTATTCTGATGAGTAGTATAGTGCAATAACAGTCAATATTCTCACCTTGAGTAGCCAGGTAAGAACAGAGTCGCGGTATGGGATGAATTTACTGGACTTGGCTGAGTCAGCTAACGCTGATACGACCTGCATGAGGGTTGTCAGCGATTTGTTGATGCTAGCCCCCTCCTTCAGACGCTCCCCAACTGCCCCGCTCTTCTGAGCACGTTCACTTCCCGCCAGGTCAACTAGACTCATCTTGGACACACGTTCCCCGCTTACCTTCAATCATAAAAGAAGAAAGAGAACAAAGGTGACGCTAAATTTACACATTAATAACCATATCTGCAGTATATATTTGTACCATTTTTACCATTTTGTACCTTTTATACCATTTTTGGATAAAAACAATAAAAACATTTGATATTTTTATTGTTTTTATCCAAAAATAGGCAGAAAATTAGCTTTCAAATTTTTTTATTTATTCATATATGGGAACTTTTGGTTTATTTATTGAATTATCACTTTTAACTTCAGCAATGTTACAAACAATTTTAATGCTTTTCTCTATTTTCTTTCAACTATTAATAGGCCTAAACTATAACTCAAAGTAAAAGTCTATGTAACAATATGGATGTAATATATTGTTGTACATAACATAATACAGCATTACTGTATCGTTTGCAACAAGGAAAGCTAATTGTAGCTATTTGCATCATTAATTTATTACTGATCGAGGAAATCAAGTCTTTTGTACCGAAGCATTTCACTACTTCTTTTTAACAGACAGAGTGAGATAGCAACCAAACATTTAAGACCAAACATTATTTACTTTGTCAACGGATTGTTTACATTCACTTTACACAGAGTTTCTGCATTGAACTATATAAATAATAGTATGATTTATAAATAATAACTGAACAAGAACAACTAAATGCCAACACAAAAAACTTACAGTTCTCCATATGGATTTAAGCTGAAATAAGAGTTGATTAAAGTCACTCGCAAACTATCGGAATAGTCATCCATAAGATAATGATTTATTTATTTATTTATCGTAAAGAATTCTTGGTGGATATTCAACACTGTTAAAGTTATATCCAGAGAAAAGGAAACACGTTTGTGGGCGTCTCGTTACTTGAAGCAAAAGATTAAAAGTGAAGGGATCTCGCTTGTTATCATGAGATTAGAAAGAATATAATACAAACATAATAATATGACTTTACTTATATTCCAACCATAAAATCATTAAATAGGCAAACCTCATAGCTCGTATAGTTAAAGTGAAATAGCAGATGAAACAGACTGATGATCAAGCAGTTCATTGATAATTAAGAGATTAGTGATGCTGTTGGATTTGTACCACACAATTGTCACACAATCGTATTTTATTTGTCACAGATGACATCAACGATGCCGATATTGGAGCGAAGTGTGCCCATTTAGACTATGTAAGGTGTAATATCTATGGTTTTAGTAATATACGCATAAATCTATTTATTATATAGAAGCGATTGTCATTATAACTCCGAAGTATATATTTGATTGTCTACTGCCATGCGCAATATTGCGCAATTGATGTAAGTGATTTATTGATCTAGATAGTTTAAATGATCCCACAGCATTGGAGTTGAACCCTAGATCCTACTGAAAATATAATCATATATAAATATATAATTAATCAATCAATACACATAGGAAATCAGTCGGTAAATTTGACAATCGACATTGTCAACAGTCTGTGTTACTGTTGACCAAAATTACAACGCAATCATTTAACTGCATATACACGACTGAGTGAATCTTTTTATAAGAGCATGTCGAGGGCATGATACTAGCCCCAGTTAGGATCAAACTTTGCATATCAATCAATTCAATCACTTCTGTTTCTGGCAATCTCAGTCTCCCTTTCTTCTATTATTTCTCATTTATTCAGGAAAGGAGACCAAGTAAGCCTTTATTCGTACTGTCGGTCTCTGATATAGATGATAAATACATTTAATAAAAGAGAGACTAACCAACACTATAACCTAATTCAGAACCAAAGATAACAACATTTTCCTTTTGTAACATAATATTTGATTACTTTTTTAATGGCTATAATTAACAATTAAAACAAAATACACACTAACAAAATAATCAATTAAAACGATGACTTTTTTATCGCTCATTATCTAATTAACAAGGACGATTATTACATGAAACGAAACAATTTTGAAGAACATGTATTCTGTAAACAACGTTAAAGATAATTATTAGCTTGAAACAATGTGTTTTGTGAGGTTGTTTTACATTTATCTAGATTTATATTTTAGTAATATTCTTAATAATTGAAAGAATAAACATCCGATTATGTTGAATGAAACCCAATAAAAGAAGATTTAAAAGTTAATAACCTACAGCATTTATATAGTTAGTCAGTATTTATTTATATATACGGTTCATTAGATGTCATTTATATATTTATGTTGTCAATTAATAATATAGACAAACACGACATTTAAAATTACAATATATATAAATTATACCATCATCACTAGATTTGACATTTATCGATTCAGTTTTCATGCAAATCTGGCAATGATAAATATTATGTTATTCCTTCGAATTAACGGGCAGCAATGTACATTGTAAAAACTAAATTGTTAATTGAGATTGAACCTTAGTGAGTCAATATTGAGATCAATTGACGATGATATTATCAATTATCGTATGATAAATCCGATGAGACAGGGACATGCGCGATATAACGGTAATACAATAGGTAGTATAATACTCTTATATTTCAGTTATATATCGCGCAACTTTGCCGTTATATTTACTGAACTATATTATAAAAAATAGATAATGGTATAATGCCGTTATATGTATAGGAAATTGTAGTACATAGAGAGTTGAGCCAAAATGACGCGTTTACTTACATAGTTCTATGAAAAATACATATTACCTTATATACATTATGTATAAGAATTTTTAACGAAAATCATTAAAGTATTTTTGGACAATTGAGAAGAGTTTCCTTTCGATGAACTTGATAAATTATTAAATTATAACATGTTAGATAATGCCCGAAGACTTTTTTCAGAAAAAAGGTTCTTGTCTTCGAATTGAAGTGAATATTTCCGAAATTTTTAGTAAGAAAATTGATACAAATATTTAAAGATTTAAGTAGAGTAATACATACGTAACACATAAAGATTTCACTCTTATTGATTTCATATACATCGCGTTGTAAATTTACGTCAATAGAAAATCGTTTTATTTTGATAAAGTTCATGTAAATGGGTAACAAAACAGTAGTGTTAAATACGTTGTTTTAAATTGATTTTAAGATTTAATATTAATATATATTCATACAATTTTAACCTGCGTAAGTTGTCAATAAAATATAATTTATTGCCTTCATATCTAAAACTGTTTTACTACATGAACTATTTTAATGCTATCGGTTATTAAATCTTTATTTTACAGGGTAAGAAGTTTATTGAACTGCAACAGATCAATATAAGATTGAAATCTCTATGATAATGATAACAAAAATTTATAGTTTAATCATAAACGAAACATTATCTCAAAATAATATTGTCTACAATTTCGGACGGTAAGATACTTTAAAATGCCCGTTTCACTTGAGGTTATAGTTGAGTTGTATAAATATCAACTGAACGTAATAAAGTTTAAATATAAATCAAACAGTGAAGATTATATATTGATTTTATAGTCAACACTGATTGAAAAGGCTGTTCAGACACTAACGACGAAAATCATAGTCTCTTATTAGATTTAGTGGGATCGTTAAAATCATTAAAATGAGATTGAACGATTTGCCTTACTATTTACTTTACTGTCTATTGGCTACCCTTTGTCCATATAAGTCGTTGATCAAATTTTAAATATTGTATAAAGTGGTACAAATAGATCTTTTACTGCCCCATTTGTGACTTGACTACATAGTATCCTAGTCTCTCTCTCTCTCTCACACACACAGACACAACTCACCGCAGAGAGAGTGTCGGTAATGTTCTGAGTGAGTATGATGGAGAAGACCGCGTGTGATCGGCTACTCTCACTGTTCATGTTGGTCATGGCGACAGTACGCGACTTGTTCCCCTCGCTCATCAACCGCTCAACGTCCTGAATAGTGGGACAGGGAGAGGGAGAGAGGTTGCCTGGGTATCATCTAAAGTCGGTACCTACAAGTCTTCTTGGTGTGGACCGTGCTAAACAACAACTGAACTCAAAATGTTAGTTAGTTCGTCTAACCTTTAGAACATATTAATAGTAATTTTAAATAAAACCAAATGTAGAATAAATAACTCAAACTAAAAATAAGAAATTTATGTACGTACCTAAATTAAAATAATTATCAAAAATAAAATTATAGAACAAATTGTTATCAAGTATATATATATATATCATATACATATATCAAGTTTAAAGTAATAAAATAACCCCGGTTGAAGATTCATCCCTCAAGATCGACAAAAAATGTTCTCCAATATTTTATGACATCATAATTGGGGAGAAATCTAAGTAATTCGGTACAATGTGATAACAAATTATTTAAATGAACTATTACCATGGATAAAATAATACAAATCAAGTATCAATTAAACTTATTTCTAAAATGAATTATATAACACAGGTAGTGATACAGGTGAACTCAATTCAGGTGGCAAACTCAAGCAAATATTAACAACACTCAATTAAACATCATAATAATGACATTTTGTTGACCATAAAGGCAGCTCATAAAATGTTACGTTAACATTGAATAGTTGTAAATATAAGCAACCACTATTGATTTAGTCCACTGGTAGAAAGTACAAGTGGAAGTACTCCAAGGGGGATCATTTGCCCCTATATTCCTCAATAAATTCTGCTATACACACGTTTTCACTAAAATTAAATTGTTTATAACCAGGAAATGGCCTGATTCAGAATAGAGACAGATTTGTAACCTCTATAATATTCTCGCTGAAGGAAGTATTATCTGTAAGGGAACATTCTCTCTCTCTCTCTCTGTCTGTCTCCCACCCATCTGTCTCGAGCTGACAACCAACCTGACGAAAGCAGGAGGGAGATGATTCGAGCAGAATGTCTGCCACTGAACACCAGGCATTATTGTTCTCTCATAGATAATGTTATTAATATTAGAGGGAGGGAGAGAGAGAGAGAAAACAACCACGATTACATGCATTTGTTGGTGGTGGAAATGCCGTCAATAAGGTATAATGATTGCTACCTTCAATTGATCTAGATATAGGTATCATACTTTCATCCGTTTCATCGAGACAGTATTTGAATCCAGTGAACAGCGATTCTATTTGGATCATATCAGTGAAAGGCAGGCTCGTTCAAGCGTAGTTCATATTCTTTATTGGGTCATTTTAAACAGTGGAGTATATAAAATTTAAACTTTTTTATATAAAAATGTTATATGTACCTTTTGATGGAACTACCTAAGTATCAGATCACGTTTTTAACATTTTAGATTCGTATTTCTCTTCATTCTAATTTCACAATTATCAGAGACATCTTCAGACTTTCATCAATGAAACACTCAAATATTAACTACTTTAATTAATTGCAATTATGTACACTTCACATTATTTCTTCCCCACGAAATGATTACAGAACCGTTTATTAATGTAATCGGTTAACCCGGCATCATTAGTTAAAACTTCTGCTAACAGTAATAAACTTTCCGTATTGTGTATCATGAATAAACATCTCAATATGTAAAGCATTTTGCCTTACTTGCTTGTGGCAGTTTCCGTGTAATAAACTCGGCATTTTTAACTAAATAATTTTGGTGATCAACTACTGAAACTATTGCACATTATAACAACACCTACTAAAAGCCAAAGACGGTGGCCTTAGCTATATAATTACTTTGGATGGATGCGGATTCATAAACTTAATAATGTTTAGAGTAGAAAACAATTTCGAAACACAGTTCAAAAAGTAAGGTTTTCTCTCTTAATGTATTTATATATATATTATAACTTAATAATGGCATATTTTGTCGCTATATCATTTGTTCCTGTCATAAATAGAAGCTTAATAAAAACAACAGCTCCCGAAAACCATTATTTTATAATTCAATGTATGTTTATTAATTCTACATATCATTAAAACTCTTTTAAATATTTGCACTAAGTCAATACCATGTTTTCAAGTATTTAAACCAAAACACTCAAGTTCGACTTTTCACGTTTGAGTCTGTTTTAGAGGAAGGTCCTGGAAACTGAAGGTTGATATTTAAGTACGGCCGGTAATGCATAAGATAGTCTAGTCAGGAAACTCCAAAGAATAGCACCAATCAAGGGGCCATCATTGGAAGACGGGAGGAGAGGAGAGGGGGGGGAGTGGGTTCCCCACCGGCATGCTAGGTGGGTAACCAACATTCTGCTAATTATGGAATCTGATTAACTAGAAGAAATCAAATACCTCACAAACTTGCATCGTCCATTCAAATGTCGCATAAGTCTCATATCTCTATGACTATTATAAGTCAGACATGAGTCATAACAAGTCATATGAACCACATTGATTGACTAAACAGGGAAGAATACAACTGATCCTTTATAAGAAGAAACTGAGTGGACGGTACCACCTGACTGTAAACAGGCTGGCGACTGACCTCAGATTCACCAATTATGATAAGAAACAAAGCTCAAGAAGGCAGAGAAGAGGCGGTGGGGGAGAGGTTGTTACAATTATCCTGAAGAAGAAAAAAGTTATTTGTCAAATGTAGTCAGTATTCGGTAAATGTCTTATAAATCAAAGAAATTAATTGAAAGACAAAACAATTTCAAATTTATAAATAAAGTAGTAGTGGTGTGTAGACAGAACATTTTCACTGATTCTATCCTTGAGATATCTCGACGTGGTAGAGTGATTATTTACATTCAATTATGGTAACAATCTGTGCAGAATTGGACAGAAAAGATATTCAATATTGTTGTAAAAAGTGTAAAAAAAAAGTATAAAAAAACTCAGCAAACAGTATATTTAGTTATAATCTACGATTTAGTATTATATTATTTATTAATTCAATATAACAAAATTACTCAAATCTACTGTAACTTATAACAGTACTGAATTCAAACATGAATCAAACTAATATAAAATATAATTAAATATATACATAGGCATATACGTACAAGTATATTAAAAATATATTGAAGATTATACAAACTACAGGTAATTATATTGAGAGGTATCCCAATTATTAATAGCAACGAGGACAATTATCAGAAAGTAAAGCTTAAAATTAGCCACTCCATTGGGAGATAGGGGCACACAACACGCACGTACCGTGTAGTCACTGACAACGAGCTGTGATAGGCCGTCGACATAGGGACCGAGACTTGCGTGCTCTCGAACACGAAGATTCTTCTTGCTCCTGTGGAGAGGGAGAGACTGAGATATATGCATGCAGAGGAGAGAGATGGAGAGGATAGATAGAGAGGGATGAGAGATAGACTGAGAGAGAGAGAGAGAGAGTGAAGAAATAGACTGAGAGAGAGATAGAAGTTACTGGAGTTTGAAAAATTGAAATAAGCAAATTTTACAGGAAAAGACAAATTCGAATCAATTAAAATATACACAGGAGTATATTATAAGATAGTATGCTAGATAAATAGTTTTGCTATATAGTTAAATATATATTAGTTACATTTCTAATAAGTATATTAATAAATAAAAATGGAATAAAACAAATAGTCACCTCAGCAAAAATAACTGAAACATTCTAGCCAGCACCATCGGTCTAAGTAAGTAATGTAAATTATGAAAGATATACTGAGAAGGCAGATTGAAATGCGGAAACAAATGCCTAAATTCACTCAAATAACCAGAATGATATACGGGCCTCCTTTCTAGGATGCTGTCAACAATTAAGATAGTTTCGCTGGAACAAGGGGAAGTGCCTTCCAGTTAACATATAATATAGAGAATACCAGAACTATAACTTCCACAGGGCTCTACACGGTCAGTAAGTGAATTAGATAGCTTAGTAAATCGATATATCGATCTATGGGCAATTAGTTGTTGAAGCACATGCATTAGCAGTCGACTTGTATTTTATAACAGTCGAGGCATTCAACCAACACTTACCCAGAATTAAGACGAATCAATTCTTTCTATAATATGAAGGAGTCAATTAAAACGTAAAGAATATTATGAAACGAAACTGACTGTCAAATAATGTAAAATATGTTAAAAACGTTAACGTAGACAAAAAACCTTAAGATACGCCAATTGTAATATATATATATTAAATAAGAAACATAAGAATGCAGCAAAAAATGTAAGAATTTATTTTAAAAGTCACAAAGAATGTAATAAAGATAGAAAAGTATGAACGATATATAAAGTAGAGGAATCAACACGAAGCTGACTCTAATAATGTAGCAGTTGAGTAGTCTATCCATTCTGACAGACAGAGAAGAAAATGAAGGGTTTATCACGGACAGATCTTTGCTTTATATTATATATATATAACCTGTATGGTTAAAAGCACGCGATTTGTAGAGAAGTGACGGGGAGAAATGAGATCTCACGACAAACAGATTAAGTGAGATTGTAAAATAACAAAATAGCTGTCATTTACCCCAATTATCTCAAACAATGATTCAACCAAATTAGATTTCAGTCAATTCATTAAATTTTTTGAAGTATTACGAAAATTAAGAATTGAAAACAAGAGGTTGTAATTTACAATTTTTGTAAGCTAAAATTAATCATTTATTTGTATAAAGCCTTTCAAATAAAATAATCTATACTCCAATCTGAAATACCACCACCGATAGAATGTTGTGATCATATGTTAGCTACAACATACAGTTTCACATTTTTAACGAACTAAATCAAGATGTCACAGGGGACTACTTTGTATATATATATCTCACATTCTCAAAGATCCAACTCAAACATTCAATTATAACATGCGTGCGTGTATGCACAATACATTTTATACCCCTCCCAAACCCGTACTTGCGGTACTTATCTATACAAGGTGTAAGTATAGGCACGATCATTATTATTATATATTGCAATCGTAGACTACCTTAGTGCCACAGCTGTTGTCAAGTAATCAGAACATAAAAGTTGTCTTTGAATAATTCCATAATTAAAAATATTAATTTCGAACGCAACAACAAGAGAGCATAATATTGAATGAAAACCGAATATTTGAAGGTCATTTGGAATGACACATTATGACGTCAACGTGTCGTTTATAATGATTACAAAACAAATGAGAAACATGACAGACACCGGTGCTTAATAACTGTTGCAACTCCTCGATCCTATCAAGAAAGTGAACCTCCTCCCGGAATTAGAAGGAAATTTGAGATGATGTCTTAGATTAATAAAGCACATTTATCAGACCCAGACTGTACTCTCTCTCTCAATGCATCGATGGTGCGTATATTTCTTGAAGGAGAGATTAATAAAGGACAATCGACCGGTGAAAAAACCTCTCGAGAACTGTGGAATGAAGAAAGATTAGAAGTTGATAACTTGAAATAGAAACTATTGCAATCGATGAGAATGGTACTAACATTTGTATAATATAATACATTTACAATATTTCAAAATTGATATTATGATCTATACAGAGTGACGTCTTCAATTTAAAAATATCGATCAAGAAGGAAAATTAGAAAAAGTGGACTTCTGCATTTCAAAATCAATAACGCCAATATAATTTTATTTATGTTAATTTACTAAAATGAATTGAATATACCCTGAATGTAAGCTTACAATGTTATCTCGTTGGCTAGAATTAAAATGGAAAGTGGTCTTGGAATTATTTGGAGTGAAAGTGATTGATTAAATGAAAGTCACGTTCAAGTCATGTCATAAATATTCAACTCACAGTGAGGATATCATTATACTCTTGAATACTAGCAGCTTATTTGTACATACTTTATTCTGAGTATTTTGAAATGTTTTATGTTATGGTTATGTAAAATGTTTTGTATATTTGTCTTATGCTATACATTAGCTTCAATTAAAATAATATAGATACATCACCGGAAGAAGCAATTACAGACAGATTGAAATCCTAACCCAAAGTGAAACCATATGACATCTATCTATATATAGTGAATTAATTAAAACAATGTCTTTGACTACAACCTATTTCACATAAATAATATATTATACGTATATGAGAATGCCGAAGATAGATAGACGCCTTACATATCCTTCATCTGGTTACAATACAGGTATATATTATATAGCCGCTAAATCTATCTTGAATTTCAACATGTATTATTTAGAGTTATAATATTCCATTTGTTGGCATTTGTCGGTATTTACTAAATTAAAAAATGTGTATTAAAATGATCGTTAAAATAAATGGAAGTGAAAGTCATGAATTGCAATCGATAATTTCAAACAACATCTGGCGCTATACAATCTACAATCTAGTCAATGGATCGATAATAATAATAATGCAATAAATATTATAACAAAAATATGCTTATATTAATGAAGATTCTTCATATAAATATTTTAATTTATGCACTAATTGAACTTGTATTAATATCTGCAATATTAAAACTGATTTATGTTCAGGCAAATATTCAGTAAATTTAGATAGTTTTTTTAAAATTATTATTGCAACACACAATAAATGCATCTGTTGTATAATTCTATGTATAAAACTTTCAAGAAAATTATTAAAAAACTTCCCTATTTGAAAAAATAATTGATTAATCTCTGGAGATATAGACGATCATAGAATATAAGCAGACTATTTAGCATTCCTTAACTTCCCATAAGAAAAAGACATTTCCTTAACTTCGTTTGGGGGGGGGATTACGATTCTCCTTCGAATATTTTAAGACCAAAATAGTAGATCATATTATACCTAAAGTAATATATTCTTTGAATGAAACATTCGAGATAAAATTGATCATTAGAACGGAAGTCATGCCACGAAATCGATAAATCAAACACGGATGAGGTTTTATACATACTTATAGATGATTACACCTTTGTTGAGGGAAAATATCGAAATTGAAGGGTGCTGCTAACACTTTTATTATGAAGAATTTATAACCATATTTAGTATGGAACTATATTAATATAAAAGATGCTAGGGATTTATCTTTTAATGTACATCGATGTCGGAATAGAATTTTAAACAATTTTAACAGCTCCGTGATAAGCGAACTATCCGATAAACTTCCTGACCTCATTGTAAACGGAATGTACAATGAAATCAAGGCCCACTTTCCCTGGATTTTATGTCCGCTATTTTCTCGTTGCTAACCAGCGCTATAATTAGCAACAGATCGGACGATCCAATAATCAATAAATAAAGCAGACAGACAGACAGACAAGATAAGCCAGCATCTCACCCGTGGACGTCAAGCAGGTCGTGCACCTTCTCATTGTAGATCTCCATGTAAGACACCTCGACCTTGTAGCTGATGTTCTCGTCGGTACTCTCCACAATCCGATCGAACAAGGAGTCGCAGAGACGCGGGATAAGACCCTTCTCTTCCACATCTGACGCCCGACCCATCATTGTGTAGGACTTGCCCGACCCTTCAATGTACACACGACAACACAGCTATATGAGAAGCATGTTGTAACTCTTCCTAAGAAATATTACATACATTGAAAATAATAAATTAAGCAAATCAATTAATTATAAAGTTTGAACATTTTATCATGATTTTTTTCAGAATATATTTAGAATTAATAAAATTGCTAAAAAGGTAAAAAGCACGTTAATTATTAAATTCCAAAGAAATTCCCTCATTCTTCAAATCTTTATCATAAAAACCCAGTGAATGTTCATGGTCATTTGCAGATAACTGTAAAATGATGACAAAGAAAAAGATTAATAACATACCAGAAGAATCGATATTGTTATTAAATTAATATACTTTAAATTATTGATTTGTATTAGACGGCTGTCGTACTCCTTCCAACTTCAATCTTAGCTTACTAGTAGAATTTCTCTGCGGGTACTAAATGTTAATAGTAGATTGTATTCATCAACATGATACTACAAAAAGCAGAAAGGCCCACAACTCAATTAGGATAATTATAGAACGTTGGAAGTATAACAACTAGCAAACTAATGGATCAGTCATGCCTCTAGGCAAACTACAAACTGCTACAACGATACGATAATGAAACAGATAAACTCAATCAAATAAATCGAGGAAACTCCATTAAACTATTAATAATTCAGGCATAATTTCTACCATGCAAGTTGGAACCTCCCCCACTCTTCTCCACAAACGGAACTGTGTTTAATGGAGTTCTATCTACGAGTATCTCGTCAATTACGAGAAATGTGATGCTGGAAACAAAAAGCTCTCAAAACCGATCAGGACTAACTAACTGGCTAGCTATAAGTGCTGCAGCAGCCCCCAGTGATGTGAGAGCTCTCCACACGAACCCAACACTTCCCAGTCATGCAGCACAATGGATACAATATAGCCTACTCGTATTTAGACATTCCACCTGCCAGTCGTGGGATAAATATGCAAACAATGTATATTGTGAGGGAGGGAGGGAGAGAGAGAGAGAGGGTGGATCATAATAAAATATTCTTCTCTCGTTTTCCAGTTTTACTTCAGTCAAACTGACAGCGGCAGGCATTGAGAAGGTAAGATAGTCTTACGATAAATATTATGATCTCTGGAAACCGGGACTCGATTAGTCTAGCTTTGCGGTATGACACCGTTTATCGTAAAGACGATTGATTTTCAGGGAAGTGAAGCCGCAGCTTCCCATCTAAGGAGAAGGTGGTTCGTTACTTGTGCCAAAGATGGATGGGAGGGGAAATAAGAGAGAACTTCAAAAGATTTTTAATATTATTTACTCGGATAAATAATATGCATAAGGCTGAGTGAGCACGCAATTATAAGATGCGGAATTTTGGGACATTTTCTCTGTCTAGACGAAATATACTCCGTCTGTTCGGTTGACTAGTAATGCCATCCATATTTGTGATCAAGGTAATGTGTCCTGGAGCAGCTAGTTACACTGAGATCATAACATTGTCCAGATCATGTCACCACTAACTAATGACTCAATTTAACAAAATTACAGATAGAAACATTAGAGACCATTATTATTTACTCACTCCCCAGTAATACTTTAAAAGCCTACCAGTTTGTCCGTAGGCAATAACCGAGGCATTATAGCCGTTGAAAGCACTGTCAAGCACCTCCGAGCCGAGGCACTCAAAGACCTTGTCCTGATCTGGAGATAGAGAGATATAAGTATAATATATAGGGGGAAGTGTGGAGTGGGGATGGATGCGCCTCAATAGTCAGCTGATAAATTGTGTCGAGAAAGGACTGATCCAACCAACTACTTACGAGCGAATTTTGGATCACTGGAATCGATTGACCAAAAACAGTGGTCGAATGCAAAAGTCTGCAAGAAGGAAAATATATATTTATACGATCAAGACAGGAAGTTATGAGGACAGAAAATAAAAAGCTATCAGCGAAGACAACATTCTTGCAAGAACACTGGAGGGAGAACTTACAAGAAGGTTGAGTACCCTTACATACACAGCATAATATAGAGAATTATGAGTTTGATTGAAAGATAAGAAAATAGTCAATATTGAAATAACTGAGGTCGTAACTAGCATTAATTATTATGATTTTAAGGAAACTAAGTATGCGACATAACATTGTGGGGAAAAAACTAGATATTATGTTACTTATTGAAGTGAGAAAATGTAAGATTTCCTTGAGATTGTATACAACTCGTTCCTCTCCACTCACTTTAACTTTGAATTTATCATCTTCATCAGGTCTGTAATGTAAGAAAGGAAGGAAGGAAGAACAGTGAAATCATTTTGCACAACATATAGATATAATGTTTCATTTGTTATGAAACCGAACGGATCAAGCTCTGCTATAAAGAGTACAGTACTGTTAAAGTCCCCACCAGTCACTGGTAGATTCCCCACATGCAGCATACCTAACTTTTCCTATATATATATAGTGTTAAATTAATTCAAGTGTTGCCTCGCATTCTCTCAAATGTCGAATAATTTAATTACTTATATAGGGACACCCTGCCTGGCATATCAACGCGTGATTCGAAGCCACCTGAGGGAAAAACAGACTTAAAGTAATAGCACGACGGGAATGGGGGGAGGGGGGATGACTGGGGAAGGAAGGTTTATCAATTCCACACCATCAACCGCCTCCAGAAACTATAGCCACAAGTTAGTTATACGAGTCGTCAAAACACTGGACAAATACTGCAATAGCTAAGTAACTGGAGCATCATTTTCTGGTGGAAGGAGTACTAATTCTTGTTTTCTATTTTTTCCAGCGAAACAGGAGAGAGAGAGGCGAAAATAGGGGATAACTCTGCTACACACTGCAGCAGTTAGGGGAGAAGAATTCGGTCTTATTAGATCGAGATTATCCCTTATGAAGAAATGATAAAGTCAAACGGACTGTGACAAAAACTTGTTGTGACAGATTTCGAAAAAGAATGGTCAGCTGAACTAGCATGGACGGCTCAACTCTCTCTCTGCTGAAAATAAAAAGTGACCGCAAAAGCTTTGGGAAGGGGGGGGGCGATAAGATTCCCAACCGAAGGTGGCAGTTCCTTTAAAAAAGGGGATGCCAACCCGTCTAATCCAATCTGAGCTACTTGTGGCTATACCGTGTTGCTGACATAGAATTGGGGAAGAAGAGAATTACGGAGATAGATTCGTGCGCATCCATTTGTAGCGTGCATAGTAAGTTAACAGCATCGTCTGAGTATATACAAGTTATAATGTATCGATTTATAGCTATGTCGTAATAAATTTTTACGTAGACTTGAATTATTTACTATACTGACGCCACAATAAAGTTGCACATATATAGGCTAAGTGTAATGACAAAAATTAAAAGTCTAACATTGTAGACAATCATATTAATGTTAAAGTATATTAGTAAACTTGAGCCGTTCACCGCAGCAATGTATAGCCAAGGAAAATCGTGCCGTACCAACGTCGCTTTGTGAAATAACCGCTTAAAATGCGGTTCTAAAACTATAAAAAACTTTTTTTTCTCGTAAATTAAGAATTGTGTCAATACTGTCATATTAAATAATGATGAAACATAATAATCTTTATTTCTTATATTATTCGATGTAATGTCTATTATGTACATTAAAAACATTATAATTAATTCGTATTAAGACGAATTGTTACAAAAACTAATGATTAATTATAGAGTATAGTATAAGAAAATAAAGGGACAATGAGAAACAAGTACGTAAAATGACTGATTATTCGGTTATAACACCATTAGTATATATGGTCATAATTTAGAAGTAAGAAGAATGGGAATACTATTTTAATATGATAGAAACGTATGCGGAGAAAGTATTCTACCCCCACTGCCTTTCATCCTTCAAGTTTTAACATTAGTGAATATAAACTATTCTTAGATGGCAAGAAAAGCAGATTTCCAGAGTAAAACTGAGAAATGCGCACGCTCACCTTCAAAATTAGTAGAATTTGATTGTAAATAAAAAGACAACAGACTATAATTTTACCCACCATAAAGCCTATTTGAAAGGTAACAGTTCTCCCTGAATAATGACAGAGCTGTTTATATATGCAAAATGACATTTGCTTCCCCCCTTCACCACCTCCTTTTATTCCTTATAATGAATTTGAAACAAAACACTAGCTCGAACATGAGACTGATGTTGCCTATAAACAGTATAATAAAATAATGAATAGAAGTACATTTTGTATATAAAATATTGATAGTAGCATCACTACCAACAACTGGCAGCTCAGCGAGTATGAGACAGATACTAAGTTTATCCTATCTTTCGAGCGGATGGAGGGGAGAGAGACGGGGGACGGGGGGGGGGGGGGGGGCAT
>JAUZND010004401.1:0-11732 GCA_034780555.1 Coelogynopora nodosa
TTCCAGGTTTATAGTCACAACATTGTTCCAGGTTTATAGTCACAACATTGTTTCAGGTTTATAGTCACAACATTGTTTCAGGTTTATAGTCACAAAATTTTCCCAGTTTATAGTCGTAAAAGAGTTCCAGGTTTACAGTCACAACATATTTTCAGGTTTATAGTCACAACATAATTCCAGGTTTATAATCACAAAATCGTTCTAACTATATAGCTAAAAACTGGATATAGGTAACGAAAAATACTTCCTGCAACATTGTGATTGTTCTTGTACATATGTTTACGTTTAGAGACAATGTATGGTTTGGAATGTGTAGATATTAATGCATATTCATAAATGTGTTCAATTTTTAACACCTTTCAGATGTTTTTTGTTTTTGCGTAGGTATAAACGTTTTACACAAGTTAGGTATTCATTTTACGGATGTGAGCAATAATATATTATCCTATAACGCGTCTCATAAATATATAATATTATTATGTAAAATCAGACACGCATTCGCTGCATAACATATATTTGTAGTACTCTATTATAAGTTTGTAATAAAATTTATATGTTTAGCTACAACATTTTCTGAGTCACAATAGCTTTTTTATCACATTTTTATCTAATTTTGTTTATCTAATCATGTTTTATCTAATTATATAATAAATCGTTGAGCATATATTTTTGAATATGAAAAATATAACTTAAAGTCCTCAAATCAACAGATTAGATTTATTGTACTCACAATTATTGAGTAATATGCCGAACCAATAGTTAATATTAAAAATGTTAATACTATGAGGCTCCTAAACTGTATTATTTATATATATTATGTATCCAATCAAATGATGCTATCTTTAAATTAAAAATATCTTAGAGCTATACTGCGTCCAGTTCTGAAGTATTTATCAATACATATTTTCAAACAATTACATTTATAAGGGATGTGAGCACGTAAAGAAATGTGATACTGGTTCTAATTTATTTTCTGTCCAATGATAGTATTGTTTTCTCCATTATACGAGAATTGTTCAATAAAACTCATTTTTTGCTCATTATTGCATATTGCTAGTCAAGTAAACAGAAATAGTTCAGCATTATGTTGATAATTATTCTCATTGTTCAAACTTGAGCGTATCCATGAAATATGTTACAATAACCAACAATGCGGTCATTACTTTATCACATAATGTATTTATTGTTCAACAATATATATTTCCTCGGTAATAACGGAGAATCAAAAATTGTTACATTTTTAAAAAGATGTTACTAACAGAAAGTTTAACGTCAATCATACGATAAAATCGTGTATTTATTTATATTAAGAAATATGAACAATCACGTAGCGTAACAATAGCTGCATTAGACAATAAAATAATGATTATTGAAAACAATTCTAAACCGCTTGTATTGTATATGTCGATTTTTTGTATCTAGATCGCAGTCGCTGGGTTTAAGTGGGAACCATAAAAGATGAGTTGCGCTGCACTATCGAAATCTTATAATGAAATCAATTAATACTATTGCGTTTTATTATTCAATTTAAAATTATTTGCTTTTTAGATATTGCGGTAGAAAGCATTTTCCTTGAAAATAAATAATAATTGCGAATTTCTTTCAATCCAATAAAATGTTCCGTATTTGTTCCTCAGTATTCTACTTACAACTGCATTAGTTAAAATTGTAATATAAATATTAGATTATGTAGCATTTGGATGATTTG
The DNA here is from genome assembly GCA_034780555.1 of Coelogynopora nodosa. Classification (NCBI taxonomy): domain Eukaryota; kingdom Metazoa; phylum Platyhelminthes; order Proseriata; family Coelogynoporidae; genus Coelogynopora; species Coelogynopora nodosa. Next base: position 1,709 of record JAUZND010004401.1, read on the forward strand.
TGGGTGCTCCCTATTTCTCATTAATATATCTACATTACATTATTATTATTATCAGATTCTAACTTATTTGATTCAATTGTTAGAAACATTATTGTTTTCATTGATGAAAAGCTAAATTATCCAATTGATTTTTCTTCATATAATCGTTATATGAAACTTTTCCACATGGCCAGAACAAATAAACAGTTAATAATTATAATAATATTGTCTAAAAAATTAAACAAATTTAACAATTAAATTTTTTAATTACAATATGTTCAATTACATTATATGAAGCCAATATTTTACTAACTGTTTAGTTAAAATGTATTTAAAAGTGACCAATTATTGACATCATGCACAAACAAAAAAACCTAAATCAAAATAAATATTGATAAAAATATTCAGAAAATAATAATTAAAAATATTGAGAATATTTTAAATTAATAATTATATGCTATATTGTACATACAGACATGTAAATATAATAGTGAAATATTATCTTATTTTGTAAACTCATCATATATGCTCTTCAACGAAGAGATATATATGAAATTATTGGTTTAGAGAAACTAATAGTAAGGGAGGTTTAAAAAGGCAGTCTCATCCCAAAGAAACGAAATGTTATCTTCATTTAATTTATATTTCCGTCGTTTTAGAGGAGTTAGAAGGTTGTATGTAAATATTTTGGTTGAATTGTTAAATTACCGCAACATTTAGAAACGTAAGGTTTAGGGAAAGGGGATAAGAAAATAATTATTGCTGAAATAACTTATGTAAATATCGATGCATATGAAACAGTTATCAAACACAGATTAAGTTAATTAGAAATGATATGACATATTCACATCAAATAAGTTTATTCATTCATATAGTATAACAAAGTTTCATAATAGACTTTGATAATGTATAATTTGTTTCAATGATAGATTTAAACAATATAACTAACGTAACACCTAGATGAGTAGTAATTCAAAAAAAGTGGTCGACATTTTCTACCCTACATAGGATTTTACAAAAAAAAAGTGAAATTCAACACAATAAAAAAACGTGATCCTACATAAATTGTGTTTCAAATTGTATCAATAAGGTTTTATTACATAGGTAAGTGATTCTTTTATAAATAATGAACTTTTATATTTGATTTATAGGCTACACACTTTTAATACACAATAAATATAATTATAGTAAGTATAAAAAAAGGATTCTAAATGATTATATAGCATTTTTCAATCTCGTTACCGCGAACATGCCGATAGTAGTGTTGAAAAAGACCTGTTTACCAAATATGACATTGATTTGAATAAATGGATCATTCAGATTACAATATATTTCGCTCTTATCATTATTATAGGCATTCTAATAACCATTTATACATATTACGTAACAAATTAAGTGTGAATTAGCATGCGAACTGTATTCATTATAACGTAGTGAGGTGTCTGCTTAACAAATTATGCAATCATTTTTCACTATATATATTGAAATGAATTACGAATTTTCATTTTTCAACAAAGAAATGGCCTAGGAAAGACTACGTCATCGACAAAGAATAGTGAGGTGTTTTGAAAACGGAGAGGATCATCTACTTTTAACGGACAACCTGAATATAAATAGAGATACGGTGAGAAGCATTATACGGTAGAGAAGAGCAGAAGGGAGAGTTGAGAGAAGGAACCAGGGAAGAAAGAGGCATGTGAGAGTTGATGACGAAATGCTTGAACCAATTTTGCTCATCGCTAGAGAGGAGCCGTTCATTACTTTGGCAAGAATAAACGATCAACTAAGAAGAATGTTGCCAGATAAGCCTCAAGTACATGCCACGACAATTCATAGGTATCTTCACAATCAACTCATCTCTGTAAAGATTGCTGGGAAAGATGCCGACGTTCCTTTTAGACGCAATATTCCAACAATCAAAGAACTACGATTTGAATACGCCACATGGTTTACTCAATTACCAGTGAATGTCAGCATAGTGTATACATTGATGAATGTGGCTTCAATGGAGGATTCAATGAGGAATCAAGAGAGAGGTCCTATAGGCGAAAGAGTTCGGCAGGTTATTGGAGCTAAGGGCCGGAATATCAACCTCATACTGGCAATCAATGCTGATGTTGGATTAGTATACTTCGATTTTCAACAGCCATCATTGGATCATAATAGGTACCAAATATTTATTGACCACCTGATCAATGTCGAAGCTGCTCCGCGCTTTCCAGGTTCGGTAGTTATCGTACATGATGGAGCAAAACCGCACCTCAACACTACTATACCACCTGAGCATGAAGATCGTTTTTTATTTGTGCCCTATCCCCTACAATACTTTTTTGAACCCGGTGGAACAAGCCAACAGCTGTTTTAAAGCAGCCAGTTTTCAGTAGTTTTCCACATATTTTGTAGTGGCGGATTTGTCTTCCTCTTTATCGCTCTCAATATAATTCTTATTGTGATTAATAAATGCCGCTGGATCCATACTGTAGATTTGATTAGATAAAATTGGTAGTATATAGTTTCATATTTATAGGCTTTTGTCTCGAAATAGAAAATGCCTATTTACATGAAGATATTTATGAACTTAATATGTACGAATAGGCAAAGAATAAAAAAGTAACATTCAAAATCATTCGCCATTTGCGTGAGTGATTATCTTAGGCGAAGCCAAGTTTACGGCTATTCACAAACAGACTACTAACTAATTATAAGTAGTATAGAATCTTCTGGAAAGAACTACCTCCACATCAAATGATTAAAATATAGGATAATAATTTACCAAAAGAGGATTGCAAATTCATACGGTTTGCCCTGGCTGGAAAAATTGGACGGTTGGCAAACCGTCTGAAGTATTGGATGGACAGTTTGCATATTTAATCAACATTTGTACGAATAAATAAAAAAATTCAATGCTTTCTTTCACCCATATTACATACCGTCTGCCGCATTTTCTATCTGTGCGAACGGATACAAAAATGTTGAACTCTTTCAACTTTTAATTTTCATTTTTTCGAATAAATGATTAAAAATGCAAATATGTATTATAATTTATACATTTTTAAAATGTCAATGTTAAAAAAGTTTTAATTTTTTTAAAATTTGTAGCAAGTATTTTTTTTAATAAATAAAAAAATACCGCTGATTTGCTTAAAGATTTTGTAATATTTAAATAATATTGAAATTTTTATTTTTGGCTTTCTTTCTTTAAAAATATTGTATCAATCATATTTTCTATCCATCCAGATGGCTTGTAGACCGTCTGAATTTGCAAACCGTCATATTGGTTTTGTTCATGGTTAATGTCAGGCCCGGATCCAGAACCGTTCAACAGGTTCGAACGAACCCCCCCTCAAACAAAATAAAACGCCCCCTGTTCTAAATACATGATAAACATTATGGCGAAATGCGAATGAATACAGTTGAAATGCACACTCAACTATTGGAGAAATAAGCCGCTTTTTCCGATTTTCTCCTAAAAGGCAGAGGCTTTTAAATAAAGTTTTAGAACAAGTAGAAACAACAATGCATGAAAAAGTGAAGGATGCCTGCCGAACACGTTGGGTAGAACGAATTGACGCTTATATTGTTTTTTTTCCACTCTTGCCTTCTTTGATAAATATATTTCAAGAAATGACGTCTCCGCTTAATGATACATGGTCCTGGGATGCAGAAACAATTTCAAAGGCCAATGGTTTTCTTCACATCAATATATCGTCCAATTTTTTTGTTTACAGCAAAGATTTTGATGAACCTATTATCACAACTACGTATAGACTAACAGTCAAGCTTCAAAGTCGAAATTTGGACATTTTAGAAACGCACACTAGGTTGGTCATAGAAGTTCAAGCAGAGTTACATCTTTTGCGTGAAAATATCTGCGAAGAATTTTTTCTCATCTATGCTCAAATCGTGGAGGAAGCGGATGAAATAAAAATCGAATTATGTGTTCCCCCACAGGCTGGTATAACAACACCGAAATAATGTTCCTGCCCAGACAACGGAAGAATATTATAGGCGATCAATAATGGTAGCCTTTCTAGATCACATCATAAATAATATTGATAACAGATTTTCATCAATGCATTGGAAAATTGTAATATTTCAACATCTTCTTCCCCGCATTGCTTTAACTCAATCTACCGTTCCCTAACAACCTCTACAAGAATTACTTGAAATATACAAAGGGGAAATTCCGGCGCCGAACTTGTTTCGCGTAGAATACCAGCATTGGGTGAGACATTGGCAATTAAAGACTCCCGAAAATGTACCCGAAAGACTCCAAACATCTTTGAAATGTTGCGATAAAAATAGTTTCCCAAACATATTATTTGTTCTATTAAAAATAGCATTGTGTTTTATTTGTAAACATAGTATTAACTTACATAAAGATTCTAAACAAGTTAGAGACAAACACTCTAATAAAGATACTATAATAAAGTATTTATAAACACTTGTACACAACTGTTTTTAAAACATGGAAATTAAATATATTACTTATTGTTTTTATTTTTCTTGTTTTTAAATTTATAAATGATTGAATTTTGATATGAAGAATAATATAATATACCATATTTTTTGTATAATTACATCTTTTTATAATAGGATTGTTTAATTAAATAATAATTGAATTAATGAGCCATTTAATATTATACTAATTTCTACAATTGTTTGTTCCTGTCAGCTGAAATATTATTAAAGTTTTACGACCCTCTTAACTAAAACGAACCCCCGAAACAAAATCCTGGATTCGCGCCTGAATGTGTTTTTATTTTAATGAAAATTTGTTTTTTAATATGTTTATAAAAAATTATTAGATCATATTTCACAAAACAGACCTTTTTTCATTTTTTATTCATTATAATATTAAACAAGAAGACGAAGAGAAAATTTAATTATTGTATATAAGTTAATTAGCAAAATATACGCAAATAATAATCATATTCTCAAAATTGTGAAGAAACTATAAACTAAAATTATTCCAACTAAATAAAAATGAAATAAGTAATAGTTTATTTCATTTTAGTGAAAAACTTTTGGTGCTTACTTTCATATAATTTTATATTGTTTAATGTACATAATGAATTTAAGTTTATTAAAGATTTAGCACTCATATACTAAACAGAAAAAAAGATTCAATCAAAATATAATTACTGACATAGTTATACTAAGCTTTTATAATAAAAGTTTTTCATTATTTATGTGGTTCACATGTTGTTTTTTGCGTTTTCGGAATAAATAATAATTTAAATTTCAGCATTTTAAATGAACCTAAAAACATTAATTTCTGTAAGAATTACATTTATTGTAAAATTACTTTTATAAATATTTTTTACGGAGACTGCTTATACAAAAAAACAAAAGAAACTATATTACGACATTTTTATAGATTTTAAAGCAATGCATTTATTTATTTTTAAATTTCTGACTGAAAAGTGCAGTCTAACTGTTTTTTGTATGCCAAAATAATTTACAAATGAATAACTATAATGTATGTCACTGCATGATACTTTTTATTATTCTATAAAATAAGTGCAGAGTTTATTCCCATAAATACTTCGTATGGTTTAAGCAAGAAAAAAGAAGTAAACTGGAGTACGTACATTATAAAAAATACTTGATGTGGATTTGGAATTAAACATTTTCAGTGCGCGCGGTTCGTCGATGTATATGTATTTCCGTTGATATGGGGAGAAGCCAGGTTTATTAGTTATTTAGTATATCTTAACCCCCACAGAAACATATATCCATCAAATCAGAACATTTCCGAACCGCATCGTCACATTGCACTGAGAGACAGCTTAATATATATTGTAGACTATATGATTGATTACTTGCAAAACGTTGACAAAATAGCTATTTTAAAATATTTTGTATAGGTCACTTGTAACCTATTTTTATTAGTATATACCAAATGTTGTAAACGTTTTCTAATATATTTTGAAAAATTTGTTTTTGACTAAACCCAGTTACTATGGTCACAAAAATTATTAATTGTTGAATCTCTGAATACGGTAGGGGGATTTAAATTGACCTATTTCACTTGGAAATAATCAACCATATATAACATAGTAATATGCGCCTTTATAATAGGTATATCTTAAAAGTTCAGAAGCTAACTACAGTTTTGCAAATTAATTATTTATTGAGCTCAATTTCGAATTTTATATTATTCATATAATTCGTTATCATTAGTTGATCTACTATAAAAAAATATCTTATGAGAAAATAGATTATAGTGTATATAAAACTAATTTTTTATACTTCAAATTAGAAATTATTTATTTACTTTTCAAATGTAAATAATGAACTAATTTTATTATATTTTACTGAAATTCTATTAAATGAATATAAATCAATCATTATAAAATATAAACTATTTAGTAATGAAAAGTGTGAATTTGTTCCAAATATTAAATTTTATATTCTGTCATTTTTTATATAAACGAAAAAATTATAAAGTGAGTTGCAGGCAAAATATAATATATAACAATTAATTATATTTTTATTTTTTAAATATTACAATAGAATACCTATATAGGCTATGAATATATTTGCTTTCAATCTCTAAGTCAGATGGGAAGGATTCTCAATATCGCTTTATAAAACATAATAGTATACTGATTGAATAATTCTATCCTTTGACCTTGATATCATGGAATTAAGTGTATAATAATACAATTAGATATCTTACCGAAAATATGTTCACATTTTCAATCAGGATATATTTTGGCAACCGTTTGATGGGAATACCGATGTCCAACGTTTTAAGGTTGTCCTTTTCTGTCACCCAGTTCAGAAATTTCCTATCAATACAGTCGGCTACTACCTTTTCCCTTGTTAACTTTGGAGGATAAAGAAATAATGTCCTTTCTTGCTCACTACCGATCAATACACAGTCCAGATGTTGAACAATTTCCTTTTCGTTGGGTTGTTTATTTGTTTTAGAGCAAGTCATAAAGAGACCTGTCTCACCGATCTTACTGTGCTCCACGTTCGCGTTAAGGCTGCTTACACGCACCCCTTTGGCAATGTAGCAGGCTATGCCAGGGCAGAACCGGCATACTGTTGAGTTGGAAAACTTGTTGTGGTAGTACTCAGAGGGACACAAATAAGAATTAGTTGAGGCTGATTTAATAGTTTTAAGAGAAAACAGATTTAGTGTTATAACCGTTTTAGCAAAGAATATAACTCCAACAGACTTCATGTGTGATATAACGGTATTCACAACCTATAATATAGTAAATGTAATGATAATATTTTTCATAAAAAACATGAAATACTGCAAAGCTATCTCATAGATTCAGTGTAACATTTAATATGCGTGACTTGCAATAGAGCTTACAGTTTTAGAATGTCAAGATCTAACCAGCTGTTTTGGCTATATATAAGTTCATTTCACAATTACGTATAATTCGTCAAACTGTACCAGTCTTAGTATAACGAATGCTATCATGTCATACGGAAACATGTTTTTTTACCTTTAAATCCTGAAAAGTAAGAATACATTATCTACAGCTACCACAATATAGAGGATACATTTTTTAAAAATGATGAACACTATCGAAAATTAACATGCAAAAATTTCAATTAGTACGATAGAATACATATAAAAATTAGTTAACGTATACACGCAGCGGTATAACATTAAGTAAGTAACATTTATATTTCAAACTTATTTCATAAAAACTAAAGTTGTTAAATATATGTATTTTAATATGTCAATCGGATTTAAAAAAAGATAGTAAAATTGTTGATATTTATATTCCAAAAGATAATAATTTTCAATTTGTCATAGTTTATTTTAAAATACATAAAATAATATAGGCCTACTATGCACGTACTATTAAGGATGGTAAATGGGTTATTGTCTTGTTCAGATTTCCTTTCGAGTATACATTATTAAATCGTTAGAGAATTACAAAATTAAGATTCATGTGAAGATTATGAATGCAGCTTAAACTTTATATAAATGAGATATCCATTCACACGTTTGAGGAGAAGGACAGTCATAAGACTGAATGAGATAACATGAGTTCTTGTAAACATATGGTATGAATTGGATTATCCGATATTTTTACCATGCATACAAAGCGACGCTTCCAAGGATGTTTTAGTAGGTTCAACTCCCCCCTTAATCACCTCGGCTGACAAATTTCGAGTCCATGCATCTTCCATGAAACATTCCTAAGGTACAAAAATTGTATGTTACAATACAAAAATTGACAAAATTATATTGCTCCTTATTATTTTTTTCTAGATCTGCAGCACAGGTGAATAGTTCATATTTTGGGAGGAGAACTTTCCATCATGTTATATGCCATTATTCTATATCGTTATTAATATTTTTTTATAACTGGCTACAAGGACCTCCAACCTATACCTACAGTGCGGATTTATTTTTTAAAAGTGAATATGTATTTAATAGATGAAATCAGTGTGCTAATGATATATTTGAAATATGCAAAAGAAAAACCACAATAAAATTTAAAGTTTATTACAATTAATATAAAATAACTAAGCTTTCACCTTTCATCAAGAAGGCATAATCATGGTGACCATTACTTGTTTTTTATTTATCATATTTGAAATATGTTGGGAGAGCCCTTACAGCTTTTTGGGCTGCTAAAACTTTTCGGGCAGACATTATGATTCGGGTATATCGCCGTTGGCTAGTTGTTGTATGCATAAGAATAGTTTCAGGGAAAATAGCTCAATTCTAAAAAAATAATTAAATTTAAATTTAAAAAATGGTGTGTTATTCGATATGCTAAATGTATTTAAATAGTTAGAATTTTAAATATGTTTCCACTAAATATATCCATATTTTTAACAAGGACAACTAAATTCTAACCAGTTTTGTATGCGAGTCTGGAATTCCCCATATAAATTTAGATTTAGAGACTCACTTCATATATAATGACGAGGAATGATAAATAAAGCCATATAACATTTATAACGATTTTGCAGGATTATCTGTAAACTTTATTTTATTTGGCAAAAAAACTGCAAAATATCATGAGAAGTGTCATTATATAATATCTTACACTTATGAAGTAAGGTCCCAATAACCATTTCTTTTTATTTTATAGCGATTAGTACCTAGTTTTAAAATTTAAAAAAATCAATGGTTTATTATGGTATATATTAATTATTTAAGTATGTTGACATGATATAATTAATAATTATTAAAAATAACTTTTAAATACTCAAATTAAAAATATATGTGCAATAATTACATGAAAGGATTTGTATATTACAATGTGTATATTCATTATTTAATTATATATTTAAATTCTTCTTTTAAACTTTATTTTTTAATATTGTATATTGTTTATTTATTATAATTTTTATATAAAATGTTTATATACCATCTTCAATTTATCAATAATTCTGTTTTGATAAATGTTGTATATATATTTTTAAATAAACAAGTATTACTATATCATTATTAATGTTAATTAAGATATTTATACATTATAATATTATATATATATATTGAAATCTATATTGAAATTTATTTATTTATTCATATTTCAATATAATAAATATTAACTATTTAGATTGATAATTTATTTTTAAACTTAATTTAATTTAATTAAATCTGATATGTATAATTCATTTCAATTATATTATTAAATATTACTGATCAAATATAAATTTATTTTTAAATTAATTAATATTAAAAAACTTTTTTCGACGAGCACCTCAATGTTTGATATATCATTTAATTCTATAATTATCTCAAACTAAAAGACTGTGACATATTATTTTTTTAATTTATTGATAAATGTTTTTCTAAGTATATATATTATAGTTGTCAAAATCATTAAAAAAAAAATTATACTGTATGGGGTGGGTATAAGTTATCAGTCTATTACCAGTTGAATAAAAAAATTGTATTGCAAAGTAAAAGTGTATTACAAGTATTACAACAATGTTATAATTAAATGACTGTCAACATAAACAACTTACTATATGAGATTAAGACAAATATTCAAACTGCAAACCATCAGCGTCTACACATTGTTGACATCTATCAGCAACACTTCTG
>JAUZND010004402.1:0-11731 GCA_034780555.1 Coelogynopora nodosa
CCCCCCCCCCCCCCCCCCCGCCCCCGCCCCCCTGTTCCGTGGTCCCTGATTAATATTTTACTTTATTGTGGTTTTTCTTCTGCAGCACAATATTTTTCGTATTTGAATAAAAAATCCAAATAGTAAAACTTTGTTATGATTTTTTATGTTTTTTTTTTGTTTGTTATGTAAAATTTGTTATGTTTTCTAATCCATACGAGCACTTAAATAATATTATGTGGAACATAAACGGGAATTCCGGAACTCGGAATTGTCTGTAATATTTGCTCCATCATCGTGAGAACATCAAAAGTTCTTGAGTTTCCTATAAAGACTGTTTTATAATAATAAGTGTATTTAACAATTTTAGGTATAAATTTACATTTGTGATAATAAATCCCATTATTCGTATAATTGAATTAAATCATTTTTATATTAATTTTGACAATTAATTAAAATTAGTTTATAAAACCTGTTTGTTTAATAAATAATAAAGACTGCTTTTTTATAAATAAGAATACCTAGAAATTGACAGGTGAAAATGTAGCCCTGTATAAACTATACGTTACATATTATAGTGATCAGTAAGAACTATAATTGGTGGTTTCACACACCGACTACTAAGTTGCAGACTCATTGAGACTCATACAACACTGAAATCAGCACTGATTAATCTGTTGATTATTCTAAGAGACTATAAAAAGTGTCATTTATACACTGTCATTATATCGCTTAGGGTAAAATAACATTATAAATACTTCTAAACACCTCGTTTCTTTCTAATTGACGCAGTATTTGTTTTACTAAATTTAAAAAAATTATTTCAGTACTTAATCCGAGAACATATAGAGTGACACTCAACCTCTCGACCCAACTTCCCTCAACTCATGACGAAAGATCACCGCTGTAAATAACGCTGACATTATTTATATCTTGTATGTTATCTCTACAATTTTTCGGCCGCGCAAATTGACATTTTATAACAAGTAACTCAGCCTTGCACGCAATTCGTTTGGTTTAGTTTACCAATAAACATCAATCTAAAAATGAGTTATAACTTGATCACTATTCTTTCTATGCTGTTTATTCAACCTGAGACGGCTTTTTTAATGTTGAATTTTATGTATTAAAACGATAAATGAAACCAATACGAAGCTTGAAATTTTAGTTTAGTTTAGGAGGAATTTTACCTTTAAACATGGATCCTTTTTCAAATAATCCAAACATCCCTGGAGATTCCTTTTACATAGGAACAGAGTGGTAAGACTGGACAGAGTTTGAGCCACCAAGGCAGCCAACAAGAGAACAGTTAGGCCAATTAAGAGACTCCAGATGCGCCGTATTTTTGTTGTCAAAGGGGAATTGGAACGGCTATTTGGCATGTGAATAAGATGACAAAACCATCGGTAGAATGATGTTATTTTCGTTGTTGGTCTGCTGTAAGAGAAAGATGGGTACACAAATACAGAAATAGGTTTAGTATAACCGAAATCGAATTATACGGAATATAGCTATTAAATAATAATCAAACCAAGTGCTATGCAATAGGGTGATGTAACGGGGTGAGATGCCATAAAGTGTAAATTCTAATTGATACCAAGAGGTATGCGAGGCAAACAAATAAAAACTATTCTACATACAACGTTTTATTCATTTATACATTTGTTCCTTCTTATATTTTACAAGCGACGTAGTAAAACGTAAGGATAGTTCACCAATGCCAAGTTTGGTTTCACCGAGTTATATCACATGCATGCTTTTTGCGTGGTATGAATAAGTCGGACGGATATAATGAATTCAACTTTCTTAGAAGCGCTAACATATATTTAATGTGAATATCCAATAAGCCTCCTCTTACCACAAACTAGGTAAAAAACATTTAATTCCGCATATATATTTTTTATGAAAATATATTTTTTTAAAACGTCTATCCTAACTATATATTAAGTTATTAAAACAAATATACAGTACAACAGCTTCGAGAATCTTAATTAGTCTGATATGTTAACGTCAAACGTGTAACGATTCAAATCTGGTGAGTTGGCTTTTTAATAAAAGTACATAGTTGGATTTATGCAATATTCAAATAAGTACAACTCCTTTAAATTATTACATTCAATGTATAATATATATATATATATATATATATTGTTTTTGAAATATCTTGCAGGTTTCTGCTTATTATTTGCCAAGTGGATTCAAAAATGTTAAATTAAAATATGTCTTGGTAATTTTTATCGAAAAGGCATATATTACTGCTGTTTACAATTTTAAATATATACATTTTTTTAATATAACGAAAAATTTACCTTCAAAAATAATTGTGAGATTATTTATGGTGTATTAGATTAAAAAATGTTACATTGAGAATATTGCAAAAGTAACTATTCAAAAAATTTATAATATTGACTTTTTACAATGTACATACGAATTTTAGAAAATTAAATATCTATCGATTTTCTTTCGAAAAGCATGACAGTCATTTTAAAATACTCATTTTATATTTTTAAATCCATCATGCCAAAAATAATTTTTACAATATCAGTGGTGACATTGTAAAAATTAATAACATTTATTACGATATTAAATCCAACATAGACACTAAAAAATTAAATCGCAAATATCTTTTTTGCATGATTTCAATGAACCGTTGTTCAAGATTTGAATTTGCTAAACAATTTTGAATTACTACAGCCCAGAAACTGCAAGCGCACATTTTATTGACATTCTTTTGCGTGGTTGCAACTGCACTGGCAGCAATTTAGAAAAAGCAATAATATATTGATTTTGCTAAATTGACGCCAGTCGCAGTCACCCATGTCTTGAACAATTCAGTCAAATGACGCAATAGAATGTCAAGAAAATGTGCGCTTGCAGTTTCTGAGCAGAAGGGTTGGCAGGCCAAATTCAAAATAGTAAAACAAATTAAAATCTTAAACATCGGCTTTTTAATTAAACGGATAAGAATTTTTTTTAAATATTTATCTAAACATTCATCACTAATTAATATTAGTTTAGGATGAATAAAAATTAATCAAAAAATATATATGCGATTTAATTTTTAAGTATGTTGCATTATACATTTTATCATGGAATTATTTTGGCGTTAGTTTTTCGAGTAATACATGTTATTAATTTTCTCAAAGTCAACATTGATACTGTACAAATTAATATCGTCAATTTAATAAGATTGGTTGGTATTGTATATTATTTTAGTATAATTCTCAAAAAAATACACGAACCTATTTTATTAAAATCACGTTTTAAATCAACTTTTCTTCAAAAGCTGTAATAAAATGTAAACCTCACGGCTGGGGCGAGATATATTTACTAATTGTTTTAAAACATGCCGGCGTGGAGGTACGGTACATCTGTTTCCGACAACAATATATTATTTATCACTAAATGTAAATTAAAAAATATAGATGTTTATAAGATATGTTAGATCGCCTTTTAGCAGATCGCCATTCAAAGCAGTTGTAAATACACCTTTTATAAAGTTTTAATATTAGTGACATTTGCTTGCAGTAAAATCTAATAAAAATATCAATTTTTTTGTCATTCATATGTGTTACGGAGTTACATTTTACCCAAAAAGTGTGTTTAATTAATAAATTTGTTCATCATGCATTATATACAATGTACATATTGTATCTATAAACATTTCAAAAACTATCCTCAATGTGCAAATTTGTTTACCAATTTTATCATGGCCGGTAATATTCAAATTTTGATGGTAATTTGAAAATAAAGTATTTTATATATTTAAAGCAAAAAGTTTGAGATGTTTATCTAACCATTTTGATACAATATGTCTATCAATCACATAATACAAAGGAGAACCTAATAAATAGCAACTATAAAAAGTAAATTATACTCTGATGTATTGAACACTATGTTCAAAATCAATTATTCTTCAAAATATCTCTTGAAAAGAATGACATTTCTAAAGAAAACTCGCTATAAATGTCAGGTTAAATTTAAGTTAGTATAATTTGCCCCGCTATCAAACTATTAGTCAAATGTGTTTGTTTATAGTAATCGATAAAATTACGACATGAAATGTCTTGGTTCCATATTCCCCTCTGTAATTCATTTCCTAATTAAACAACTTTTCTCGGAATAATTGTTCCAATTGTTCATATGCTATTGATTAATACAAAAAAATACATAAATAATTAAGCAGTAAACGATCACATTCCATTCAATTCCTCAATAAGACCACAAAACAAATTTATTAAATAAAAAAATGATCAGGAATTATAAATGCGACTACGATTTTTATTAACATTTTATAATAATATCAAGTCAAACCTATGGATTTAAAAGAGCGTTTGTTAAATCCAAAAAGCAAAATATCCCATACAGGCTAGATCATAAAGAAGAAAACGTGTAATAAATGATATTTATAATAAAAAGGGAAGAAAATGTGACTAAAAATGGTACGGGATTTTAGACCCTTAGCGGCAATATTATATAGATAAATAAATCAATACATATGTGTGAATAACTTGTAATGTGAATGGCACATTTGAAAGATTTCGATTTTTAGCTAACATGCGAAATTATGTTAAATATTTTTTTATGTTTGAATTTAAATTCTTTTCAAACATGAACAATAATGTCTGTTTTTCTCTAAAAAGAGCACAGCTCTCATTCGAATAAATTAAATAATCTTAAAAATTAACATTTTTAAATGTATTTGATTGTATCAAAATTTGTATATTTTTTATTGTTTCTAATAATATTTTGACTTATATTCAAGAAGAAATAAATAATCTTATATTCAGATCATCTAAAACCGTGAGACAAAATTCAATAAGGTTTCAAATTGTTAATTATATATTTTATAATTTTTCTCTATGTCTATCCTCACCAGAAAGAGTAAATTAGTGTGCGTTATCTAATAATATATGCAAAGCTATATATGAAGCTATATAGATTAACCCTTTTAGGGATAATATATTATTAAATCATTGACAAAAGGCGTAGTATTATATTCCGGAAATATATCATATATTGGAATAAATTTATATGTTTAAAAAACGGCATATTTTATTTTATTCTATCACTGCTCATATTTATCAATTAATGTCGGCGATGTGTTGGAAGTCTGTAAGTCTACACAAAACAAAAGTATATATTTAGATATAATTCATAGTTCATATTTATCATAACGTATAGTATGTGATTTATGTTTTAACGTATTTATATCACGAAAATAAGTTATTATTTATTTATTATGGCAGGGCAAATGTATCTGAGCATACAAATTATATTAATTTTCTAATAAAAGGCAGCATTATATTTACTTTGAAAAAACAGAGGAATAAATAACTAGTTTTCAAGATCAGCATTTAAACAAGTAACAAAGATAAACAAACAATTTCAATTTATACAATGTAATAATTACATACTTAAAATTAGTTATAATTCTTTTATTAATTTCATTATATATTTCAGAATTAATTTAAATATAGTATTTTGACCGATTTTTTCGACATTCTAAAATCTTTACATTTGTTTTTATTAACTAATTTGATTATTTTAAAATCTTTTTTGTTTATTTGAGATACTTTTGCATTGACGACCTTGAAAAATAGATTAAATTTCTATCGGATTTGTCCTCATATTTTCCTCCGAATTTAAGTTACACCCTTTTTTGTGTCTGAAACACACCTCATTATTCCCAGTGGGATTATCTCTCTCGTTCAAATATCTGATAACTAATCGACACAATGACATTCAATTTCTAAACTGAAGTTCAGAAAATACGAAAATGTGTTGATTTGTGTATTTAAATTATCGAATAAGTGTGTTAGAATAAATATATAAACTGAAAATCAAATCTTATATAGTATATATCTATATATATATAGAAATTTATTTTCTATTTAGAAAATACAATATAAAATCCATAATTTGTTGTTATACAATGTTATAGTGTGCTTTTAGTATAGTCGAATTAGGTTTTCACACGGAATTAATTAGAGCAAAGCTGAAAATTGGCACACATACTCAGTAAACCTCTCTGAATAACATATCCAAAATCCGCAACAATAAGCTTTAAGATTTTTTTATTTTTTTTTATTTAGAAAAATAGTGTACAAAAATATTGAAAAATATTTTTTAAAAACAATCAAACAAAATCAGTTTCAAGGTCAATTGTAATCGTGTTGTGACACGATTCACCTTTGCAGTCGCCACATGTTGTCACACACTTCAAGCCCACTCTATTGTAAAAGCAAAGCAACGTATCGGAGGTGTTTTTGGGTGTAGTCTTGCAGTTGCATCGCATAAACTTGAAAATACATTCAGGAGCAGGTTCAATATCAGCTTTAAATGGCATGAGACTACCTCCCTGCATCTGCATCTAGCCAGTGGAGGTCAAGTAACTTCCATTTTGACAAATTCAAAAGTGTTTAATATATAATTGTCCAATGTATATACAGTACCTAGGGCGAGTTAGGAAGATTTAAAAAATCTTACCTGCAAATGCTATCGCACTCGCAGTGGAAATAAGTTGCCCTTTGCGTTGGTGGCAATTTGTCAGGTTCCAGTGATGTGCATATTTATGGCAATCGTTTCTATAAATTTGGAATACCGTAGGCTAACTAAAATGTGGAAAAAAAATCGTAGGCATATGATCCTTAATCGTAGCAAATTCTACTTTTCTGAGTTGAAACTGACTTTGATTTCCAATGATGTCACCCTCAGCTTCCTCAGGTACCTCAGTATCCCCAAAAATCCATTTCAAATTCTTCTGGTGTAATAATTCTTCTTAATAATGTTGTTGTCAATGCTGACTCTGCAAAAGACTAATCTACCTCTTAAAGCTCTTGATACAGCTTTTCCACTCATCATATATGCTGAATAGTAGATTGCTTCCATATATGGTTTCAAAAGAATTTGAAATACCTGATCCTTCCATAAGAGTGCCAAGACTTACTAAAAACTCATCATAAGATGGAAACCATCAAGTATCAGAACAGCATTCAATGAGTTTGCATTGCATATTTGTGTGGCTTTCAACTACAAAGGCTGATCAAATGTTACTACTGGAGTAACAATACCAAGTTGCTTTGCTTGGTCAATGATGAACATTATCATGGAAGAAATGCAGGATAGATCTGTAGAAATCAAATCTATCATGGGCAGAAATGTGATAGTAGATTAGCCAGCATAATCACCTGA
This sequence comes from Coelogynopora nodosa, assembly GCA_034780555.1. NCBI lineage: Eukaryota > Metazoa > Platyhelminthes > Proseriata > Coelogynoporidae > Coelogynopora > Coelogynopora nodosa. Next base: position 7,174 of record JAUZND010004402.1, read on the forward strand.
AGAGACATCTGTCATATATCCAGATTAGCTTGGACGTTGAGTTTTGTTTGTAAAGAAGAGGTATGTGGGAGGAGATCAATAGCAGAAAAAGATGTTACAATACTGACACAATTTGATTTTAATTGAAGCAATGATTAATTTTTTTTTGACAATCTGGACTCTTGTCAGAACCAGGAAAATATGTGTTTATAAAGTTAGTAGGCCTAGCTTGTTCTGCCTCCATAATAGATTGTTTATATCTAATTACTTCATCATATTCAACTCTTAAGCTTAACTTACTCCGCTCATTAATCAACCACATTGATCCAAATACATAGTCAATTTAAATAACGCCTAACATTGTTGGTGGTAAAGATGATCTTGGCTTTGTAGCTTTTATAATACTGCATGACTTGCTTGAGAACATTTGTCATTGTATTATGTAAGAATATTCTAAGAAGATATGGCAAGTATTCTAATCCATTTTCAATAGACAAATTACATTTTTTTCGAAAAAAATCCCTATAATATTTTGTTTATTTAGTCAAATTAATCAATACAGCCATGCAGCGGGGCCTAGAAAAACGGGGCCTATTCGATACTGTTAAGACCCAATAAACTAATATAAACAGAGCGCAATCGACACTTTGATTCGCATTCGATATTTATTTTGGGGCCATTCGAATTGTAAAAATATGTATCTACATCAGGGTGTTAGCCCTAGACTTTTCTAAGGCATTTGACACCGTAAGGCATGCCACCCTCTTCAGGAAATTAGGACTGCTCAACATCCAATTAGAAATTTTTACTTGGTTCATTCACTACTTCTCACATCCTCAATAATCTACCAGTTTCAAGAGTTCGGTTTCCAAGGTCCAAACCGTCAACGCCAAAGTGATCCAGGGTTCCGCCCTTGGCCCCATTCGCGTTCACTGTCGTAGAATCGGACCTCAAACCACTTAATCCAAACAACTTCTATGTCAAGTATGCTGATAACACCTATACCTAATAATCCCACAGACTGACATAGGCTCCACCAGAAGGGAGCTTCAGAACATCCGAGAGTGGGCTGTTGCCAACCATTTTAAACAAAATGAAGAAAAGACTAAAGAAGTGATATTCACAAGGCCCATAATATGCAAACTTTGTACTACCCTACCAAACCTTCTGCCCAATCTAACTCGAGTAAGCGAAATCAATATTCTGGGATTCACTTACTCCAACCGTCTAGGGATTAGTCAGCACATCAAAAACCAGATCACGAAATGTAGCAGTCTCATGTACGCACTAAAAATGTTGAAGAGCCTCGGTCTACAAGCGAACAATATCCGTTAAGTCTTTAATGCCCTCATTATCAGTCGGCTTACCTACTCCAGTCAAGCAAGGTGGAGCCTCGCCAAAGCAGAAGACATAGCAGAAGACATCTCGCGACTATTTAGCTTTATTAGCAGAAGTAAAAATATCGGATACTGCAACAACAACACAAACCTAATAGCCCACTGCAAAAAGGCCAATGCCAAACTCTTTCGCAACATAATGAAAAACAAATCACACATTCTTCATCAGTACCTCCCTCAACAAACAATCATAGCCATTACTTCAGAGACAGAAAACATGATTCTACCACCCCCGTCCTCACTCAGATAAATAGTAACAACTTTTTAACCTGTATTCTCTTTTGAATGTCCCGTTTAGTAAGCTATATGTACTGTTGTACTTTTTATCTCTACTGTATTTCGTGCTTATTTGTACTGCCATTACGATACGAACTTATGAACTTGAGTGCTCTATATATCTTGTTACTTTGTGCGTCTGTCACTTTGAAAATAAAAGCCTTTTATTATTATTATTATTTTACTTAACATTTTTAACGATATAATAAGTTTCCAATAAGACATCGATTAATATTATACCCAAAAACCTTTAAATATAAAAGGTTGTCAATCTTTCTATATCATATAAATTATATATCTAATTTAAGAGTTCAAAAACGAATTATTGTTAAATTAATTAAGAAATAAAAAATCACGTAATTATTTGTAAAACAAGTAAATATATCAAAATAGATGGACTTATTTAACAGAACGTGCTTCTCGATTAATCTATTTCCGTAAAAGTTTTATGAATATCTCTATAACATTATTACAGTCTGTTTCACAAAAAGGTATGTGACCAAAGCTAAATTATTTTCAATGATTCTCACTTAAGAGTATCAAGAAAGATAGGGATATTCTTCTGTAGGTTCTTTATTGAGAAAACCAAATGTGGTGCAATACATTTTATTTGATTAATTTTGTTATCAATGGCACTATAATTTGAAGTATACTATATATTATAATATTATTTAAAAAATGTCAAATAACGATTTCAGATTGTGCGTGATAGAAATGATTAGTGACCATCGATTCAACTAAACTTAAGAAGTTGAATGTCAGCGGAAATCAGATCTCTCACATCCGTTTATATATTTCATAAACTACTTTTCATATTCTATGTATAAACTAAATACAAATCATCATTCTACAATACTGTACACAAAAATACTTTATGTTGGAATGCATTCAAGCGTTTTTCAAATATTTTATATCGCTTTTAACGAATACAACCCTGGCAAGCTAGGAACAATAGCTTATAATGGAACTTTACCCTACTCTTACTGTCTTTCTCTTTCAGCCTCTCATTTTCTTAATAATATGTTAAAGCTGAAAAATGGATGGAGCGGGATCGAAATTATAGTGCCACCATATAAAGCCATCACCAAACTACCTCCAGAACGAAGGACGCAGAACACGGAGGGGATGAATATAGGCTGCAGCAATCACACAGCAAAACGACACACGCACTGAGAAAGGAAATTGAAGGATAAAGAAAAACAAATCGATAAAAAGTAATCCTTTTAATACCCTGAATTTGTTCCCCCAAATCTTTTATAAATTATTGCTTGTTGATGAGATCTTTAAAACTATTTTTCAGATTTTGGTGTCGCTTTTTGTCTGGAAACTGATCTGGCTTTCAGAATTCGACATGAAGGAAATTATCTTCTTATCTTGATTTTATAAATAAGTATTCCATTTTCAAAATAAACGATGCCATGAATTGTAATTTAACTAAGTCATTCGTACATTTTAAACTTTTTCAAAAAACATTATTTTGAATAAACAGTAAAAAAATGAAAATAGTTAGTTATTATATTTGAGATCTTAATAATATGGATATTCAAATAATATCGCATGGTAAATACATAAGTTTGCTATATAACTATAATGCGAATTAAAGTTATTAAATAATATTCACACGATTTAATGACAAATGGTAACACCTACACGTTATATTAAAATGTGCATATTTTATTAACACAACCGATTATGAACAATTTTACAATTAATGATACATTCAATGAAATATGTTAATAAACAATGTTATACATGTGTTGTAAAATTAAAATACACCATCATAAATGTGCACCATCTTAAAAAGAATAAAATAAAAATCTTGTAAGGGAAACACGCCGGCAACATTTGATATTAGCTCAGAGCTCAAGTAAACCATCATTTATAACTGATAGTAAGTAAGAAATACTGTTGAAATTTTACATAAAAATAGGTAAAAATGTGTTTATAAGTAAGGTGTAAATTAAAAATGTAAGTCAATTCATGTTAAATTTAAGAAGTCACGAACTTATAGGTGAGACATCTATCTTTTTTTCATTAATTAAGAGTGTAGTTGAATAATTTACTTAAATATAGGCGTCGTCTATACTATGTCATATTTAGAAATAACTCATTTTTATTGATAAGATGAAACATAGTTTATGGCGATTAAATAAATAATAGTTGTATTGAAATTCACTAACCATTATTAAGTCAATAATGGGAATAGAAAATACAAAAAACGAAAATATAGTGGGAGAGAGAGGATCAAATTTGACAAAATATAATTGCTATTTGAAAATGGGTAGAAAATACATCCCTTTCTACACGACCCTGCAGGTCATTAAAATAAATACAACCTATATATAAATGTATATAATATATTAACAGGCCCGTAGGCGTTATAGGACTAGGGAAGGTTTGAGCCCCCCAACTTTTCTGAACTGGCGCCTTTCTAATATAAGTTTTAAAAAATATTTGGTATATTTACAGATTATTAAAAAATATATTTTCCGATTTAAAAAAATATAAAACTTTTAAAAAAATAAAAAGACAAAATAGATATAAAATGTGATATACCAACCCCACAACCTCTCTTTTATTTGTAATACATCATAAAATAAGCCCCTAGTTTTAGAAATATCCAGACAAACACACATTGGACTGTGAAAGCCGCAATTTTCTCAGTGATTGCAGAAAACTACAATGCATTGCAGATCACATGGGAGACAGCTCTAGAAGAGACCACTGATACTGAAATGAAATCACGCATTATTGGTGTTCAGGTAAAAATGGAGACATTTAGCTTTTTTTCTGTCTCCACCTCGGAATATTGACATTTGGCCATACTGATAATTTAAGTAGAACTTTACAGACAACTACAATGAGTGCATCTGAAGGACAAGAAATAGCTCGTCAAACCGTGTCCA
>JAUZND010004404.1:0-11730 GCA_034780555.1 Coelogynopora nodosa
ACCCTCCCCCCCTAAAGTCTCCAAAATTATGATGGTTAATTTTTTTTAAATATATTGATGACATTATACTACCAGTTTTGAAAAAGTTAGAAAGAATACATGGCATATATCATAACTTGAAATTTTGGAAAAATAAACAAATAAACAAACTTATTTTTTAAAGTTTTCTGCTATCGGCCATTGTTTTTTGTAATAACGGCGATATTGGAAAATCCAATAAAAACAATAATTTGACCCCTAAATTGAAATTTAATGAGCTTAGTTAACTAAGCGTTATAAATTATATCTGAAAGTTTGAATGCGATCTAATAACTACAACATTATATTTTAGAGAAACATATAATCCGGACCGGTCCAGACCACAAAACAATATTGATATTGTATCTCTACTGAATCAATTTTTACTAAAAATTTGAAGAATAGTAGAGAGAAAATTTATTTTTGGAGCGTATTTTGAAAATATGTACAAAAAATGTTTATAATTTAATATGATAGACCTCTTGTTTTTAAATAGTTATTTATATGAAGTAGTATCGGAGTCGTACTGTTAGCGCAGCATGCTGATTGGATAAAAATAACGTGGGTGTCGAAATCAAAACCGAAAGTCCCTTACCCTATACACCAGTTTCGGTTTCAATTTAAAAATTATATTCACATAATATTAGCGTAGGCTGTATTGTAATAAATGTAATGTAATAAGTGGAGTGAGTGAAAATTAATCGTTAACATCGAGGAGGGTTTCTATGGGAGGTTGTCCGTCCCTCACTTCCGCTATTAGCTATACCTCACCACTCTGTTATTTCAGATAGTACATACACGTTTGCAGTTTTATTGACATATTAATCCATTTTAAAATTAATATTTATTATTATAATAAACTGATTTCTACGCTTTTAAAAAATAATTTAAGATTTCTTTATTATCTACAGATCAGGAATAAGTATAGTTAATATTTCTAAATATCGACACATATAATGATGTACCCAAATACGTATTAAATTGTTCAGCATAAATATGACTAATTATACATGTGGTTGCTTTGCTAAGAGATCGTTAATTATTTATACATGTATTGAGAAATTTAAGAAATGAATAATAAATAAATAAATCAAACCAAAAGTTTCCCACACTCCCAATCGACAAATTAGAATTTAGTATTTGCTTTTTAGTTGCTACGACTCTCTATGTGTCGGTTTAAACAAAGGTCAATATTGTTTCCGACTTATTCAAAATTACGGAGTTCGATTTTATAAGTAATAAATTGATCAATAATATGCTATTATCAGTAATCGATTTTTATTGAGTTTTTGTGTAATATAGTGCACTACAGCCATATAATGAAAGAATAGCCGATTGATCGATTTCAACGAGAATTTCGACTAAGTAAAATATTGAGTCTGCAACTGCAATCATAAATAATTGACCGGAGGTATCTATCCCCAATAAATATAGAAACGAATTTATATTTATACTATTATATATAATAACTACAAGTCCATTAGACTTATACTATATATATATATATAACTATAAGAACTATATAGGTGTATTGCTGCGATATCGCCAGATTATTTCAATAACACCAATATTCAAACTTCTATAATCCCTTAGAGTTTATATTTGAATAAAATTATAAATTTTAACACCATAAAATCATAAAGTTTAACTCATATAATCATAAAATCCTAAAGTTTAATTCATATAATCATAAAATCATAAAGTTTAACTCATATAATCACAAAATCATGAAGTTTAACTCATATAATCACGAAATCCCAAATGTTAACCTCATAAAATCCTAAAATCAAAAAGTTTAATAATAAATAAAATCTTAATGTTTAACCTACAGAATTATAAAATTATGAAGATTAACTCATAAAATCGTAATGATTAACCTATAAAATCCCAAAGTTTGAACTATAAAATGCCAAAGTTTGAACTATAAAATCTCAAAGTTTGAACTATAAAATCCTAAAGTTTGATCTATACAATATATAATTTTAACCTCATAAAATCCTAAGTTGTACCCATGAAATCGTAAACCTAACCTCATTAAATCTTAAACATTCCCTAAAATAGAATATAATCAAAAAAATTGGTTGATATAGCGACATTTATGATTACTGGCACACTAAATATCACGTCAATATTCAACACGAAGTCAGTCACCACTCATGATAAACATTTATTATTACTGGTACAATATATGTCAAAATACAGAAAAGTCATTGTGTCACTGAGCTGCTTGCACTCTGGGTAGTCGCCATCAACATCATTGTAGTTTCTGATAGAAATATACTGTCCGATATGGTATCTGATTTGATAACAGAACCTGACAAACAGAAGGTCAACAAGAGAGTTAAAATGAGTGAGTCGATATTTAAACGGATGATTCTTATCATTGAAGCAAAGTACAATAATTTGTAGAAAGAGAGACCGAGTATGGCTAGTATGGATTTTTCAGAAAATATATGTTTTTAGACCAAGCACTAAAACTGTGTATTCATGATATATCTATATTGAAACGGAAACAATAACAACAAATTGTCGATCACCTGAACCCCTCCAAAACCGCCGTCGCAACAGCACTTTATCTTAAAAAATAACAAAAATAAAATCTACCGATGGCGATAAATACATTCTCAAAATATTGCCACGCCAAGGAACGCATACTGCTGGAACATCTAACTGTTCCAAGAATACAATGGGACCAGAATGATCATATCTCCAATGAAAACAATCAGCCAACAGAAATCTGTTATATTCTGGATTTTTATTCTATTTGCAGTGAATAGTACAGCTAAACTTCAACCACTTACAGTCTGGACTCAAATGAAACCTACCAAATCAGTCTATGAGAAACCTTTCAGAAAATGATAACCTTTTATCAGGCAGCACTACCTTCACAACCTTTAAGCGCTATAGTCTCTAACGCATGAGTCAGCATCTGCTCTAGGAACGTACTCCATCTAATATTCTAAACGCAAAATATTTTTTATTGGTTGCCTGTTAATGTGAAATAAAAAAATTCAGACATTTTTTAATAAGTGCCGATGATCAGTAATAATAAGTGACAGTGACCTTGTGTTGTATACTGCTTATGCTGTATCAGTAATAATAAATGTTGAAATATCAGTCGGTGTTATCTATCATGAGCTATTTTTATTAAATGTTTAGTATTTGATTAGATTAAACTATAGCATTTTATGAGATTAAACTTTAGGATTTAATGAAGTTAAACTTTATTATTTTATAGCTGAAATTTTAGGATTTCCGGATTTTATTATTAAAACTTGACGATTTTAGATTTTATGGGTTAAACTGTAGGATTTAATGAGGTTAAATATATGATTATATTGAGATATAAACTCTAAAGGAGTATAGGAGTGTTTTATTGGTACTATTGACTTTAACTTCCAATATATCGGAGCAATATGGAAAATAGATGCATTGACGTAGAGTACAGTTCAATGTCGAAAATATCGACAATAAGAAACATTACATGACGGTATGTAGACATTTGAATGTCACCTGAAAATATTTAATAAATTTCTTAATATTTTTATGTTATACATGTCTATAGTATTTAAGTTATATATATATACAATGTAGTGTACATATAATATATACCTATAATACACTTATAGTTTCTATGTATTGGGTATTGGTATCACAAATCGAACATTATTTTTAAATTTGAAACAAGCTGGTGTATGGGGTGAGGGACTTTCGGTTTTGATTTTGACAATCCCCTATACTTTCACCCAATTAGTGTGCTGCGCTGACGGTGTCACTCTCATTCTACCTGTACATATATTTTTGTTTTTCATTTAATATATATGTATTATATGTGTTCCTATTTGCAAAACTTATATTGTTGTTTGTATAATTGCATCATTTATAGCATAAATAAACAAAATGTAACTATTTATATGCTTCAAGATTTGCAAAATAAAACCACAATTAAAGTAAAAGTTTTATTAGAATTAATACAAAAAAACTGAGCTTTCACCTTTCATCAAGTTGGCATAACCATAGTGTGAAAAATTACAAAAGTCCTGCTTCACTCATGTTTCAAGGTAATTGAGCTTTAAGAACTTAATCATATTATATGTGATCTAGTGTGGTCCGGACCAGGTTATAATATAGATTTTTTGAAATCATGTCCTTCTGTTAAACTTGTTAAACTATATATTCGTTATTTTTTATCATAAACAACATTTAAGTAAATCTAGTACTTGTGAAGATCATATAATGACAATTTAAAATGTTTAACATAGCAAGTTAGTCACTTGTCAGAACCTGATAAAATTTAATTACGTTTTCATAGATTTTTTTTCATTGATCAGATTTGATATATTGTTTATTTATATAGTTAATTATGTATTATTCTTTCGCGAAGTTTTTTAATTTGCTGTTGAACCCAGCTTAAATTTAAAAAAATCAATAACTCCGTTATTTCTACAAAATAATCTATAACATATTTTTGTGTCAGTAATATAATTTTTTTAAATTTATTACATACGTAATAGAAAAAATATATGTTATAAATTCTCCAAAATTATTAATTTTGAATAGCCAATCACATGACTAAGTGAATACCAGATCAAAAAATGTTTGACGTAAAAATGTCTGCAATCAATTTTGTTCACTGTCTCTAAAGTTCTGTTTGGTCGATTAAATAATTTTTATAAATCAAGTAGATATGTCCTTGGGGGGTTTCCCTCTCCCCTCCATAGTCCGTGAAAGGTTAATCGATATTCCATATAGCTAATAAACTACTAATTATAACTGTGCAATGTTATCTTAGAATAGTATCCCATTGATGTTATAGTTACATTATTTAAATGTGTGTAATGTTTGTACACTGCTAACTGTATAAAATATATATATATATATATCCTTTAACTGATGCAACATAAAATAAAAAGTAGAAAAGATCTCAGAAAAAAGTCCTTTTCGTAATATTGACATTAGATTTTATAAAACCAACGTTTACAATTTTATCTAAATCATAGTAAAATATAATAATATAATGTTTTATGCTCGAATTGTATATGAATTCTAGAAACATTCTCAATGATTAAATTATATCAATAATATTTTCAATCAATTATTCATATGTTTTACAAATTCTCTTCACAAATAAATGCAACATAAAGCTCCTCCTTCATCAAGATCTAAGCCTCGTAAATAATGTAGTGCTTAATTTATATTTAAAAGAATTGATGGTACATGTTTTTCAAAAACCTCAACATTAATTTAAATACCAAAAACTACACCATAAATACTATAATTTAGTTAAATAATTCATTTGAAAATACTTTTGCTCTAATTGTATACTACATAGTCTGAATTTCATTAAATTACACAATTACAATTATGGAGGACGGAATACTGTATAATGGTAATTATATTAATTTATAGTTTTTGTTGCATTTAAGCCTACTAGTGAAAATAATTTGTCAAAAATTATTAACAAATGACTGCAAAATTGAAATTTGAAAAATAATTTTCATTTATATCATTAAAAAAAATTGTAAAAATAAATGTAATAATAAATAATACGTATAACTAGTATAACTAAAAAAAAAAAAATTTAATTTAATTTAAAGAAAAATCTTTAAATTATTTATATTTTAAGCTGTGATCATAGGCATCGGATTATAAAGTTATTTTTACAAGTTACACATATATAAGTGTTATGTTTTGCAATTACAAATACGAACAAAATACTAATAATACTTTTATCAATTTAATATCGTTTCATATCTATATAATCATATTTTAATATTTTAAAAGTATATCGCAATTTAAATGTCAGATTTACTTAAAAGATAAAGTTAATAATCATTATTAACAACTTTGTTTAGCAGTGACGTATTCAGGAAAATTTAGATGCATTAATTATAGAAATTATCAATTATAACATAAAAACAATTGTCATGTATAAGGAATATTCGCATCTTTTTTTAATTTTGATTAATTGATGTTTACTATTAATTATTTTTTAAATATATAGTTTTTACCTAACAAATATATTGAATGGTAAAACAAAAGTTGAAATATAGTAACACATGTTATGTGAGCAATTATATTTAGATATGGTATGATTTTTATATACATTATATTTTGTCAAAATAGGACATAAAATGCTTTATAGTCTAAATTTCCTGGTTGCGTCACACTAATTGTTATAGCATTATATTCTTTCAACAATGATATGCGTATAATTAATATTCTCCGTGCGGTGATACGATCCCAATCTTCATCAATACTCAATGATACGCATGATATATTTTTATAAAAAAGACCTACTAACATATATATATATTATGCACTGCATGTTATAGCTTTAATGTGATACTCATTTAATATGTTATAAATAGAAAAGTATACTAACTCACTATTTATTTATATAATTAGTTACAGATTCTATTTAGCATCCTATCTAGTATCCTATTTTAAAAAAGGGATAATATTCCATGTTATATGTCATAATAAATTCGAAATGTATTCTTGTATTTACTCTAAATGTCAATTCTGTTCCATTTTTAAAATTAATATATAATAACAAGATTATTTTAAAAAAAATTTAATCAACACTGAAATACTAGTGACAATAAAAACGTTACTGAATTTAAAAAAATTATTCTCCCAACGTGGTTTACTTTTCTTAATTCTATACAATTTATAATTCTATGAATTCTATTATAAATGATAGCTACATGTTTACTATTATAACTACTATATATTTATATTAGCGAATAATTTATTATATTTTTTGAAAATTTATGTATTGTTATTGATTATAGACTTAACATTTATTTATATGTACACTTTTGATAAATCAATGTTTCTAAAATGAAAACTGATTATATATTATCATCATTTTGTTTGCTAATGTATATCGACCACTTATTTTAATGATCGTTTTGTTTTAGTTTTGCTGTTTTATATAGTGTTTATTACTGATCTATGAAATAATAATGTAGCATTTTTAATCTATTCACAGTTTGAGAGTCTTTTATAATGAAATATTCTTCATTCATCTTTAGTATGTGTTACATTCTAGATCTAACCAATTGATATGAAATATATTCTAGATTTTACACCAATATCAATTATTATAATATACATTTTAGAATGATCTAACCATTGGGAATATAAATATAATTTAATAATTAGTAATAATACCACGTTATAATTTTATATTCTGTCAAATAATTGAATAAAGTTGTAATTTGTAAGATGTTATAATCACTGAAAATTGGCTTCATATTAAAACTATTCAATAATAACATATGTGTTATTGTTATTTCCTTCACAAGGCAAGTTGAAGCGGAGGCTACTGCTGTTGAGAAAGCTGATATGATTGATCCAATTCAGCTCATCGGGCCATGGGAACCCAAGTAAATAAATATTTATAAAATAATCAAATTTAGTTCACTTTCAATCACCGAAAATTGTAATTTGACAATAGTCCATTATGCAACTCATTTAGGTCTTGTCCCCTGGAATTTCTAAGATGCTTTAAAAAAACTATTTAAAAAAAAAGTAAGCTATCAGGGCACCGTTGATGTTTTAGGGTAAATTCTCTTGTGTTATATGTTTCATAAATAAAATTGATGATCGTATAGAAATGACAGAAAATGAGACCCATAATTCACCGTTATTTCTTTTAAGATGGGCTCTCATCAGTTTCAAGTTGGTCACCTTCGAAAACTACGAGAAATATCCAGGTCACTTTCAAGAGTTGGTTCCACTCAATATTTGTGTTCAGGCTGTTTGCAATATAGTCAGGTGAGCTGGAAACAATCATATAATAATAACCTGATCTTTTTATATGATATATATAATTAATTGGAATTAATTTAGAATTACATTAATTCACAAAACACTTTATTTGTACATGTATTTTGTATGTGGCTTCAAAAACAAATATTACGTATGTCTTATTACGTCAGATTCATCCTATTTACATAATTCTAATCAGCTAAACTGATATTTAAAACCATTGTAACTGTTTAACAGATGATTTACTTTCGCAAATGATTGAATAATGCCAAAGCATAACTTTTTACAAAACTACAAATAAAACGTTTTAATGACTGAATAATTACTAAATGATGCGTCTAATAATTGGAATATATAATCAATATAATCAATATCCTATATATATATTTATTAGAATGACTTGGTTTATTGACGGGTTATAAGTTTTATACAATTGTAATTAAAATATGTTTAAAAAATAATTGAAATTGACGTATGAAACTTTACTTTACTTTATAAATATAAATATATATTTATATTATATATTTATATATATATATAGCTGATAAAATTAACTAGTACATATTATGATCTATCATCAAGATATATTCACATATTTTTAAAATGTAATGGATTTATTATATATTTCAATGGAGCGTCTTAAAATTATTGACATAAGATATATTTGATTTTGTTGACATATAGTTCATTTTATTATGTTTCTATTTTCATCTAGGTCACAAAATCTTTTTTAATATCGAAATTCTGATGAGAGCATTAGCATGCATCTTGACCCTAGTCATTGACCCTATTTGTGTTGTCCTGTGTTATCTTGTATATAATCTTCTGTCGCCAATTACCATCAAAATTTATAATTTTCGGAGTCATACATACTAACAAAAAACAGCAGTATATAATAATAATATTAAGCGTTTATTTGGGTATCAAAGACTTTACAGTAATAAAAATATTATTATATATTTATTAATATAGTTGACAAAATTAACTAGTATATATTATTATGATGTATCATCAAGATATATTCACATATTTTTAAAATGTAATGGATTTACTATATATTTCAATGAAGCGTCTTAAAATTATTGACATGAGATATATTTGATTTTGTTGGCATATAGTTATTTGATTATGTTTCTATTTTCATCTAGGTCACAAAAGTCTTTTTTTAATATCGAAATTCTGATGTGAGCATTAGCATGCGTCTTGACCCTAGTCAGTGACCCTATTTGTGTTGTCCTGTGTTATCTTGTATATAATCTTCTGTCGCCAATTACCATCAAAATTTAGAATTTTCGGAGTCATACATACAAACAAAAAACAGCAGTATATAATAATAATATTAAGCGTTTATTTGGGTATCAAAGTACAGTAATAAAAATATTGCATAGCAATGTAAGAGGTTAAACAAAAAGTAAAAGTTGGTTGCTTTAATTAGGTTGGAACAATATATATAAAAACAGAATATACATGTAGTAGACAATGGAGGGAATTAATGATTGGTAATAGTAGTAGTTTTAGGGGAAAATTATTCTGTTTGAAGGTAGAGCGTGCGAAGGTTTGAGAAAATGTCATGTAGTGGAGGAGCACATGAGGTGTTAATTGGTGCAGCGGATGGTTGCGGTTTGAGTGTGATGTGAGAAACAGTTTCTTAGCTTGCGATATTCGTCTTACTTCTAGAGATTGAATATTTAGCTGAATGTCTTTGAGGAAAAATTTGATTCTCAAACATCTCTTTTGAATTTTTTCAAGGATTTGGGAGTCTCGTAGGTTTAACTCGATGAACAGAATTAATCCTTTGGGAAAGTTAGTGTTAAAAAGGGATGTGATTAGCTTTTCGTGAGGGACACAGTCGAAGGCCTTGGAGAGGTCAAAGCTATAAGCGAGGTAGCCACATTGGAAGAATCTTCCATGTATATAGTGAGGCAATCGTGTGCATGGATTATAATAGCCGGTGTGGTATTTGATAAGGGTTTGAAACCGTATTGATTCAGAGCGTAGTTTTTATAAAAGAATTTAGATGTTTTTGCAAATAGAAGCTTGTCGAATATTTTCGAACCAGATGCACAGAAGTGAGATGGGTCTTAGGTCATGTAAAATCGGGTTATATATTTACCAAATGTATGCAGAGCCGTGTTAAGGCATCATCTATCATCCGGAACATCATATCAAAAGTTCTATCATCCGGAACATCATAACAAAAGTTCTATCATCCTGAACAACATAACAAAAGTTCTATCATCCTGAACAACATAACACAAGTTCCCGAGTTTCTAGTATAGGTGCGTTTTGTTTTATAAACATAAACATATTTTAACACGTTTAGTTATAAAATAGAATTTATCACTGGAATCTGAAGTTATGTGATGATTTATTGTACAATAAATTTAATTAATTAGAATTTTCAGATTTAATAAAACAGTATACCTTTAAAAAGTTGTATTTTGTCATACTGCACGTTCAAAAATTAAATAAGCTTTACGAATTTAACAAAGCACATCACATATACAGTACGGGTGCTAAAATTATCGTCATAGTGCATGAAATTTTTAATGTACTGTATCAATCGAAAACAACAAATATTTTGTGATAAACATACACTTATAGAAGTTGTATTCTATACCATCTGTGCGTAAAAAATAAACATAGTTATGACATATGATATATAACAATGGAGGCTTAATTTGGCTCCAAAATAAGTAAATTTTATAATTTGCAATATACATGCAGAAAGTTAGACATCGTAAATAGTAATAGTTCTATACAAATGTTGTATTATTTGACGATCCTGCAATCTGATAATAAAAATAAGTTTGATAGTTCCACATGTATCAGGAACATATATATATTCATCAGGAATGGTATCCTCCCCGTTAACATAAAATTTAATCATTATAACCAGTTAGCAAAAAAATAGCGGTTTAATTCAAACGTAACCGAGCTAATAACAAGAAAAAGTACAATATTGTTCTTAGGTATCAGAAAAGAACAAGTCATAATAAATTAAACATTTCAAATATACTACTGAAGCACAACACAGCGCTGTCCAGATCTCCCTGTCGATGAATATACTTCAGTAGTATATTTGAAAGGATTCCTTTATTGTGACTTTTTCTTTTCGCTTCTCATACTTTAGAAAGCATATTTTTGCTCATAATGTTTTCATTTCGTCTTTATAATTAAGAGTATTTGTGCCCATTTAGGTCGACAAAGTTGAAATTAAGGTATCGAATTGTTTTATGCTTTTTTATATACAGGATTGTCAAATAGAACGTTCATAAATTGTGATTAGCATAAAAAATATATTTTGACTTCTGTTTATATTTTAAATAATGATTTACTTTTTTTGTCGCCAGTTTGAACCTCCATGTTTTTATTTTGTTATATCTATCAAATTGTTCTTTTTTATGTTTAATACACAGTTATGGTAAAATATAACTTGTTTTAAATACATATAGTTTACAAAACATGTATCTACTATATCATTTATATTGCTGCGTTAATAAAGTGCATACCTTTTAAATGATTTTAGTCAAATTTAAATATGGCCCATCATTAAAAAATTAAAAAATTAATGTTATAAATAAATTATACTTTCGTGGTAATTAGCTTGTTTTTGAGGCCCTGGCCCTCAGTAGAAAGAGTACATACGCACTATTAGGTGTTTGTCGTCATGTGTGACAGTTATACATATGAATGAATGAGGTTCCTTAATCGTGACGATCGTTGGATCCATTTGTGAAGCACAAAACGGCGAGTTTAATTTTTATTATCCATAGGTGGCGGTTTTCGGCCCATCTAACGGCTTGCCAGACTTGAGTTGTGCCTGTCCATGTCAGGATATCGTCGATCTATCTGACTGGAGGACGACCACGTTTTCGAGGACTTGGCACCATTCCAAGCATTATGTTCTTTTCCAGGGATTCGTGACGAATT
>JAUZND010004405.1:0-11729 GCA_034780555.1 Coelogynopora nodosa
ATTTATTATTTTCATAAATAATTTATTATTTTCATAAATAATTTATTATTTTCATAATTAATTTATTATTTTCATAATTAATTTATTATTTTCATAAATAATTTATTATGCCCATAAATAAAATAGTTTTATAAATTTTAGATGGTCTCTTACATTGTCTGTTTCTTTTGATATTGTCTTAATTAATTCCGATTGGACATATAAGTGAATTTTCACTCAATTATCATGAAATGTAATCATTTTGTATGTGTTTTTTAATAATTTCGATGGTTTAAAACATGGTTCATTTACAATAAATGTTATATTTTCTTACACGTTAAGTATACTTTTCTTATTTTTCATGTTTAGAATGTCCTTTTATGATACTATTTGGCTATACAAAACGTACAAATTGAATAATATTTAAAATAGTCTATTTTTAATAGGTATTTTTTCGTAAATAATTTATTATTTTCATAAATAATTTATTATTCTCATAAATAAAATAGTTTTTTAAATTTTAGATTTTAGACTCTTACAAGGTCTGTTTCGTTCTACATTGTATTAATTAATTTATTCCAGTTGGTCATATAAGTGAATTTTTAACTAATTATCATGAAATGTGCTTTCTAATCATTTCGATGGTCTAGGACATGGTTCATTTATAATTTTTTTAATTTTTGTTGATTTATTACACTGATCGTTTCGTTTTATATTGTCTTAATTAATTCCGATTGGTCACATAAGTGAACTTTCCCCAAATTATAAATTCGTAAAAGAAATTCTCTTATTTTGAATAATTGCCATTTATTATATTAATTATTTCTAAATTATACTGCAGTAGACAGAGTAGGAAAGTAAGCATGCAAATGTCAGTAATACTTGCACATGCATATGCACATCAGCTTATGTTTATAATTGTTGTATTCTGAGATTTACAAAATCTTCAATTATTTTAGTCTTTCGCCCTTCAGGCACTTCGAGGAGATGTGATAATGCTTTGCCGGAATGATTTGATTGTTCTGTTTGATTCAAGTATGACTCACGATTCGACAATACAATGTACACTGCTATTATGCCACTCATTGTTGGAAAAGTAAATATTATAACGAAGTCCTTTGAACATTGTATTAAAGAATTCCACTCTTCTCCTTCTATCCAGTAGAAAATTCATTTCATCCACATCAATACGCAACTCTTGGCTCAATGCGTAGCCCTGCTATTTGCTGTCGATATGTGGTTGTGTGTCATGTTTCAAAGTTTTGTCAAATACGCAGCATCCATCACAATTTTAGACATCTCAAGAGTAAATTTATTAAATTAGTCCAGAGAGAATGATTGCAAAAACAATGTTTGTGTCGAGAGGTTGAAGCAGAATGAAATTTAACTGTAAAAGCTTCTCTATTTATACTTGAGGTGGATCAATCTGTAAGTAGCAAAATCGAGCTGAGGGAACGTCATAATCCTCATTGAAATCATCTCGCAATGTAAGGTCATACATCAGAATGGTAAAATGTCTGCAATTCTGCCAAAATTCAACTGATTTGAAAAAAATAAGCACTAACTCATAGCTATTCTGCTAGTCTGTCTATTTAATTTTTATTCTACTATATAAAAAATAATAATTGATTTAATCAGCTGTAAATCACTAAAACGTCTATAACTTCATTAAATTTCTACCGATTTAAATAAAATTAACGCTAGCTCATAGCTATTCTAAATGTCTATCTATTAAATTTGATTTTACTATATAAAAAAATATATAATTTTTTTTAAATCTTATACTACTTACAAAAAAAGTAATATAAAAAATTTGGCTTATGTTGGTGAGTCATCATACCAAGTTTGGTTGTCATAAGTTGACTAAAAACAAAATTTAAGAAACGGTATGAAAACAATATTTATAATTAAATAATAAAATTATAATGTAATTATACAAAAATTAAAATTTTTAAGGTTATATACTACTTACAAATATTTGTAAGTAATATAAAAATAGTGATCTTATATTTGTGAGTCATCATACTAACTTTAATTGTTGAAGGTTGCTACCCTAAAAAATGTACACCTAATGAAAGATTTTGGCGTATTTATGATTCATAATGATCCCGATCGTAAAAAAGGGGGGGGGGGTTAGGAGACAGTAGGAGTGTCAAAGGTCGAAGGTCAAGTGGTGTGCCAGAATACATCATTCCTATACTACTTTTATAGTTTTGTTTATATTTGTATTTGTGTATGTGTGTTTATTTGTATATATTTATATTTATATATTTTTGTGACGTTTATGTTTATGTATAAATAGGAAAAATGTAAATGTTATATGACTGTTTTTACTTATTTATGGATCATAGCTGTTTTACTACAAACTACAAAAACAGTCGTATGTACGATGTTTTTATTTATGTTAGTATAGGTGTTTATATTTAATAATATTTTGATGTTTATCAAATTTTTGTAGTAATGTGTTGTTCTTATTTATTGTTATTATTTTTTTAAATTTGTTTATTTTCGTTTATGTTTTTTCTTATTTTGTTTATGTTTAAATTTTAAACATTAAACAACTTACTTGGTTGTTTTGATTCATTGTCGGATATTCCCTTATCTTCTATAAATTATAAAGAAACATTTATATAAATCAAAAAGGTTTTATATACATTACTGATTTTTTTAAATATTTATAGATTAATTTTTATTTATAATTGTATTTATTTATATATTTATGTCTACGGTTACGTATAAATAGATAAAATAAAATAGTACCTGACTGTTTTGACTTATTGTTAGAAAGTCGCTTTTTTACTATAAACTACACATTTTATTTTATTTTTTTAAATTTATGGTTATGTTTATATTTATATTTATATTTGTGTATATGTTTTTATTTATATTGATGTTCATGTTTTATTTATATTTTTGTTTATAATTGTATCCATTTATATATTCACATATTTTTGTCCAAGTTTATGTTTATGTTTATGTTTATGTTAAAATAGGAACAATGGAAATATGATATGACTGTTTTAAATCATTTATGGATTGTATCTTTTTTACTATAAACTACACAAACATTCACATATACGATGTATTTTGTTTTTGTTTATGTTTACGTTTGTATGTGAGCTGTACATATATTTTTTATTTATGTTTATATTTTTGTTTTTGTATTTTCGAATTTTGATTGTTTAAATTATTAAAATGAAACAACTTACTTGTCTCTTTTGATTCGTTGTTGGATATTCTAATTTCTTCTATAAATTATACATAAACATTTATATAAATATTTTTAGGTTTTATATATGTTTATGTTTTTATTTATGTTTATAATTATTTAGTATGTATTCCAATTATCTATTTTAAAATTTTTGTCTTTGTAAATTGGAGAAAAAAAATTATTATTACTTTAATGATTTGACGCTTTTATTGATAGTCGCTTTTTATTATATAAACTACACAAAGGTTCACGTATAAGATGTATGTTTTTAGTATTTGTTACTTTTGTACGTATGTTTATGTATATGTTTATTAATATTTTAATTTTGACTTAGCTTTTTTATAATTTTTTGTTTCGTTTTTTATTTTTTGTTTAATTGTGTTCATGTGTACATTATATGTATGTTTATTTATTTATCATTTTATTTATGTTTAAATTATAAAATGAAACAACTCACTTGTCTGTTTTGACTCATTGTCGGATATTCCATTTTCTTCTATACATTATATACAAACATTTATATAAATATTTTTAGGTTTTATATATGTTTATGATTATGTTTTTATTTTTGTTTATAATTTATTATATATTTAAAGTTGTATCTATGTATACATTTATATTTATGTTTATGTTTAAATTAGAAAAATATAATTATTAAATGACTGTTTTGACTCGTTGATGTATAGTCGCTTTTTTACTATAAACTACACAAACATTCACATGCACTATGTTTTTAGTTTTTGCTTATGTTTGAATGTGTGTTTTTATTTATATTTGAATGTTTATTTAATTTTTGCATTATTTTTGTTTTTTTATTATTATTAGAATTAATATATTATTCAATTTGTTTTGTTTTATTTGTGTGTATGAAACAACTTACTTGTCTCTTTTGACTCGTTGTTAGATATTCCCTTTACTTCTATAAAGTATACAGAATTTAAAAATAATAATTTACATATATTTTAAGATTATGTTTTTATTTATGTTTACTCTTCAGTATATATTTATACCTGTATCTATTTTTATACTTATGCCTATGATGATGTTTAAATTAGAAAATAAAATTATTATATAACTCTTATGACTCATAGATGGACAGTCCTATTTTTTTATAAACTACAGAAACATTCGTATGTGCAATGATTTTGTTTATGTTTGTATATGTGTTTATATTTAACAATATTTTTATGCTTATCAAATTTTTGCATTAATTTTTTTTAATAATATTTATTGTTATTATTGTTTTCTAATTTTTTATTTACGCTTGTGTATTTCCCATTTTGTTCATGTTTAAATTGTAAAATATGAAACAACTTACTTGATTGTTTTGACCCGTTGTCAGATATTCCCTTATCTTCTTAAATTATACACAAACGTTTATAAAAAAACTTTCTTATGTATATACGTTTATTATTATGTTTATATGTATGTTTATAATTTCGTATATATTTAAAACATGTATTTTTAAATATGTGTTTTTGTTTAAATAGAAAAAATATCAAATTGATATTAACTTACTGATTTGACTCATTTATTAATAGTCGCTTTTTAATATAAATTTCACAAAAGTTCACATATACGATGTATGTTTTTAGTTTATGTTACGTTTGTACGTGTGTTTATTTATATGCTTAAGTTTATTAATATGTTAATGTTGACTTTATTTTTGTATTCATATTTTTTGTTTTTTATTATTCGTTTTATTTATTTTATGTATTTCCCATTTTTTATGTTTAAATTGTAAAAATGAAACAACTTACTTATTTGTTTTGACTCATTGTCGGATATTCCCTTATCTTCTATAAATGATACAGAAACATTTTTAAAAAATTCGTAAGTTTTATTAATGTTAATTTTTTAATATTTATAATTTAATTTACACTTATAATTGTTTTTATATGTATGTCTAAAGTTACTTTTGAATTTATAAGATAAAAATATTTCTTGACTGTAACGACTCGACTCATTGTTAGATAGTCGCTTTTTAATATAAACTACACAAACATTCACATATAATATGTTTTTAATTTTTGTTTACGTTTTTGTTGTATTTCTCATTTGTTTGTTTAAATTATAAAAATGAAATAAATTACTTGTCTCTTTTGACTCGTTTTTGGATATACCCCTTTCTTCTATAAATTATACAGAATATTCAAAAAAGGTTTTTTATGGATATATTTTAGAATATATTTTTTATTATTTCTATTTATATATGAATGTCCATAATTATGGTTAAATTAAAAATATATAATTAATATATCACTATTTTGACTCTTTGGCGGTTATTCGCTTTTTTTCTATAAACTACACAAATATTCATATCTTCTATGTTTTGAGTTTTTGTTATGTTTGTATGTGTGTTTATATTTAATTATATTTTTATATATATGAAGTTTTTTGTTTTTTTATTATAATTATTTTGTTTGTTTATGTTTTTCCCATTTTTTATGTTTAAATTGTAAAAATGAAACAACTTACTTGTCTGTTTTGACTCATTGTCGGATATTCCCTTAACTTCTATAAATTTTACAGAAACAATTACATATAGGATGTATTTTGTTTTTGTTTATGTTTACGTTTGTATGTGTGTATGTATTTTATAATATTTTTATGTATTTCAAATTTTTGTATTCATTTTTGTTTTTATCTATTATTAGTATATATTTTTTTAATTTAATTTTAATTTTTATTTGTGTTTATTTTTATGTTTATATTTATATTTATTTCAACTATTAAAATGAAACAACTTACTCGTCTCTTTTGACTCGTTGTTGAATATTCCAATTTCTTCTATAAATTATACAGAATATTAAAAAAAAGTTTTATGTACATATACATATATTGAGATTATGTTTTTATTTATGTTTACACTTCAGTAACTATTTATTATTGTATCTATTTTTATAGTTATGTCTATGATGATATTTAAATTAGAAAATAAAATTATTATATAACTCTTGTGAATCATAGATGGACAGTCCCACTTTTTTTATAAACTACAAAAACATTCGTATGTACAATGTTTTTATTTATGTTTGCATATGTTTGCATATTTAACAATATGTTCATGTTCATCAAATTTTTGTATTAATTTTTTTTAATAATATTTATTGTTATTATTGTTTTCCAATTTTTTATTTACGCTTGTGTATTTCCCATTTTGTTTATGTTTAAATTGTAAAAAATGAAACAATTAACTTACTTGATTGTTTTGAACCGTTGTCAGATATTCCGTTATCTTCTATAAATTATACACCAACATTTATATACAAAACTTGAAGGTTTTATATAGCCTACATTTATTAATATTATTTTTATATTTATGTCTATACTTAAGTTTATGTTTAGAATTGTATCTATTTGTATTTATATGTTTATGTCTATATTTATGGTTAAATTGCAAAATTAAAATATAATACCTGAATGTTTTGACTCGTTGCTGAATAGTCGCTTTTTTCCTATAAAATAGACAAACATTTATGAATTCGATAATTTTTGTTTATTTTTTTATTTATAGTTGTACGTGTTTATAGATATGTTCATGTATGTTAATATTTTAATATTTATACAATTTTGTGTTTTAAAAAAATATATTTTTTACGATTTTTATAAATTTATGTTTATATTTATATTTGTGTTTATGTTTTTCTTTATTATTAATATGTTTATGTCTATAATTATTTTGTTTATATTTAAATATTAAAAATGAAAACAAAACTTACTTTTCTCTTTTGATTCGTTGCTGGATATTCCTTTTTCTTCAATAAATTAAACAGAAACTTTTATATAAATATTTTTTTGGTTTTTTAAGTATTTTGTATTTTTGTTTATTCTGTAGTTTATTTTTATAGTTATGTATGTGTTTATGTTTAAATTAAAACAATAATATTTGTTGTAGTAATTGTACTGTATTATGTTTTATTTACGATAAAATATTTAAATAAATAGTCCAAAATGTATAAATAATTTATGTTTTAAAATTATTTTACTTTTACACCACAAAAAAAAAATTTGAACTAAAATGTTTAACATTTTTAAATATGATTCCAACAAAAGGTTGCTCCTATTTATGTTTTGTTGCAGATCTTCCTCTAAAAGGCAAATATTAATTTACTTCACATTTTGTATACATTTATACATTTTCCATTATACATTTTAATCATGTAGTATATAATTAAATATCAATGATTGCATAACATTTTCGTGATGTTTGTTTAATTACTGTTGAATGCATTGCGGAAAAACCCATTTATTAATTTTCGTAACTAATATGCAAATCATAATTATATAATTAACTTTTATCAATGATTAACAAAAAATAAAATCAGTCGTTCAAATTTATATCTCAAGGAAATACTACTTTTTTTATTTATTAATTAATAACAATATAAACAGTATTATTTATTATAATTTATTTTATTGTTCATATTCGTTGTATATACATAATTAATCTCTAAATTACAGTCTAATACATAATATTGCAGTGTACATATAACTTTATTTCAGGTATATGTTATAAGTCCAACTAATAAAAGTTTAAATATCTATTTGGAGGATATCACCCCTGATTCGTGCAACAATTATTGGCCCACAACATCATTTTATCTTATAAAACACTACATGTTGCATAGAAAACAGAGATGAGTCTTTAAATTGTTATCGAACAGTAACAAATGCTGCTTTGTATATAAAACCATATGGGGCTATATAATTACCTCCAGAATTTAAACAAGGCGGAAAACAAGGACTGCAAATAGGCACACTCCCTAGTGTGCCTGTTGTCGAAACGATACGTGGCTGTGATGTATGCACGGATTCATCTTCATCTGAAAGAGGACCATTAGTTACAACTATAATTTATAAAATGAGTAAAATCAACGTTTCTAAACATATAATTTTTTGCTAACTCTATAATGTTTCTTATTTCTTTAAGAACAGATATCTATTTAAAAACAATTTTTTGGTACACACTACAGGAATAGCTATTAAAATTTCTGTAGTCATTCCTCCCTCTTTCAACTATCTTCATGAATATATCGATACAGAAATAAAAAATAGTAGCGTGAATGTTGTATCTTCCAAAATTTCGAATGTATAAAATCCCCCGAATTCGCGCTTACTTAATATACATTAATGATATTATAACACGTGACCAATTACACACGTCACATACACACCTTCAATCGTCACGCTGGTTACATCGCATGTTACTTCGGGATGAACAACAAGGTGCATGTGCAACCGGGTTCCATCAGTCAACGCATGGTCGTAATGGTGGTTCAATTTCTCTTCTGTAAGAAGCAAGAATCATGCTCAGTTATTACCAATTGAATCCACGATAGCGTGTTATAACTATCACGGTTTCTAAGTGAAACTTAAAGAACAATAAATTCCAGTTAAAATATTTTCCTTTTTTAATAACTATAAAATATTCAATTCATTATGTATTATTGTAATTACTTTCAAACTAATTAAAATTCAGTTTGATGGCTCAGCTATGGTGGTGTTGCTAAAATAATAATGTTAGCACAATTTAAACATTTAACTTTCTAAATAACAGCGTATCAGTTAATATTGAGATAATTATTTTTATAAAAAATAATTAAATTATTATTAAATATTACTATTAATAAAAATATTAATAAATTCAAATACAAAAGCGACAGTTATAGACCGGGTAATGGTCATAGTTTCAATTATTGATTTAAATTAGCAGATACTTTTATTTAATAAATTCTATAAAACATGTGATAAAAATGAATAACGCTAAAATTTATGTTTAAGTTTTATGGAGCGTGAAAAGTAGACGTAAACATGCTGCATATCTCATGAAATAAAATTTGCTATAATAAAATATAAAATACAATATATTTAATACAAATATTTACAACTAATAGAATAAGGAATTCAAGACAGCATTAAAAAAATTAAATTGAGTTTTTTTAATATATTTTATAATTTATTTATAAGGATATTTTTAAGTAGTAGGGATTGTTCACAACATGTACGTGTTTACTTGACTTGCTACGTTTATTCGATTGAAAAAATCCACTTTGGTTTGAATGATGTTCTAAAAGTAAGAAAAAACAATCAATATAATATGATGAAAAACAATTCCTTATAACAGCTACATAACTAACAGCCAGAATACCAAACAGCTATACCTGTATTTTATATACAATATTATAGAATAGTATAGATAATATGCAATAACTACATATTTGTGGTTAATATTTATGGATAATATTATGTCGACTCGTTGAAAGTTAATGTAACACGTACTTAACAGTTGATACAATGTATACTTAACACTTGATACAACGTATACTTAACACTTGATACAATACTTAACACTTGATACAATACTTAACAGTTGATACAAGTAGTATAGGAAGAGTGGATTCGGCTGCAGTTATAAATAGATTTGTGAGTCATGGCTAAAAATAGCCCAAGACCCCCCCACCCCCCCCCCCACCGTTTTTGTTTTGTTTTGTTTTTTGTATAAATTGAGACGACTTCACTGTTTAAATTCATTCTGCTCCAAGCTCTTGCCGTGTACGGTCGTATTTACTGATCTGCTCCGCTCTCCAGATTTCTATTTTACTTTGATCAACATGTCCAAAATCATAATCAACGCTGCGGACGTGAAGGATACCTTGACTGCACTTACTATTGGAAAACCGAACCAGTTTTCTACCGGGACCAGCAGGAGCGGACCTACTACTCCTACCAAAGGCAAATTGAATCATGAAATAAGGACGCTACGAGATCAGGCCAAAAAACAAGTATATATCAGGTCGGATGTAATGCACAAGAAATTCGGCATCTATACACGAGATAACGCGGTACTCCCCATCGAAAAGGATGATTACGTACACCTATTGGAGGCAATTCAACATTTCGAGGCCAAAGCCGAGGACGGTTTTCAACTACTCAACAGCACCAACAAAGATGATGCGAATAACAAAGTGAGAGCAACCTATTCTACAGATCGACAAACTGCTTGGATAAAATTAGCGATGGATTTTGAGGCGTTTGATTGGCGAGGCAAGAAGATTTCGGCTCCATTTCAATTCGGACGGGATCGTACCAACTTGTTGTTCGAACCACCAATATGTTCTGCGGAGACCATGGATCTAAGAGCTATCATTATAGCATTTTATTTAAAATATACCAAATTCGCTACACGGAGGCAAAGGTTGTGCCACTCTTTCAGATTGAGCCCGAATCAAAGCAAACAACATAGGGGGAGGAGGAGGAAGACGATGATTCGGTTGAATCTCCATCAAAGAGACAAAAAACTTTGATTATGTAAGATAGATTCTAAAACATTTTGACTATCCTAATGTATGAATTTGTTTAAGTGTATATTTATTTATAAATATGTTGAACTTACCTTTAATCTAAATGAATATAACATATTGCTATTAATAAACAAATTTCATTTAACTACATACTTGTCTTTTTATATTTAAAACATTGGATTTATTTATTTTTATTAAAAGGATGTTAAGATTTCAAACATCCCTATCATATATATATATATATATTAAACTTTGGATTTATTTTAGAGACTTTGAAAAACATTGGATCTTATGTCCAGGAGGGTGTGGAAAGAAGATTCCTATGCATTGTCAACTTTGTGAAAAATGCTGGTGTCCTGCACTACCGATGTATTAGTAACGTTCTATTTGTAATGTAAAATTGATAACTTTTGAGAATATATTTAATTTAAACATATTGTTTTTCTACATTAACCATTAAAACGAGACATATAAATAATATTCAGCATGTGTCCGAATAGTTCACTTGTAGAGCGGCCGGCTTTAACTATTAAGAAGTCAAAATATATTACAAAGTCGTGTATTGAATAGAACATATATAGATGTAGTATAGTAAAAAAAAAACTAGGTATAGATATAAACAGCATAGTATTAGTCGATTGACAATATTTCAAACAGCTCTTTATTACAATTATCACATCCAACTTCTACATTGAGTAAATCAGAGAAAAGTTTATACGTCACTTTATCTCGTTTAATTTCCGAGTTCATTGCCTTTGTGACAAAAAGCGGCCATTCATCATTAATAAAAATGGCATGTACACCTTCATAAAAGGAAATTCGATTGGTAGCATGCTTGACAGTTGAATCAGTGTCGTAGTCAGATTCATAATAATTTACACAACTAGTTACCTCTCTTAGACAGATAAATAATACTTGCACCAGTAACGATTCTCTGGTGTAGACTGGTTCAAAGGTGGGCTCTTTGAGATCGATAGGTCCAGGTTTGCTTGAGGGTAATCGAATATGACAAGGTTCACATTTGTCAGCTATTTCGCTAATATAGTCTTGAGCTTCATTAACTGGTTTAAGTCTGATCATTGCACCAATACAGTCCTCCAAGGTTGGTAGAATTTGACGACGAATATGTACATCGAAAGCCTCTTGAGATGATTTACCGCGTGCAATTACACAGGCAGTTTCCAGTTGAGAGAGAACCCAGGATTTCTTCCACAATAAGTGCATGTTGAAGTAGT
>JAUZND010004406.1:0-11729 GCA_034780555.1 Coelogynopora nodosa
CATTTCCACTTTTAATAATACGTGACACGGATGGTTGTGAAATGGATAGTCTGCGAGAGATTTCTTTATTTGCGTAGGTATTTCTTCTTTACTTCATTCCTTTAAAAGAATGATGTTGCTTTTTACTGATGTATTGAGCTGACCTGTTTTCCCCATCACTAAAAAAATTAACAGACGACACAATACAGGACGCAATACATTTGACAACGTTGCATTTCTGAAATACTGGTAGAATAGTTAACAAATCCAAACTCTAAACATAGAATTAGGAAAAAATAAATTCTAACAATAGAATTTGGAAAATCCAAAATCTAAAATTAACTTTTTTATGCTGTTCGAATGAGTTTTCCGTAATTCAACGAAATTTAGCAAAAATTTCTAAACCTTTTTGCCGGTACTGTATATAAATATCAGTTATTGTACCTCTTTCCGTTCCATTCATCTGGTCTCTCTCTCTTAATTTTTGTTTCTACAGCGTGTTCAGATTTGTTATATGATCATTTAGATAAACAGGTTTGTCCGGCAGCTGTGCTGTGCTTTCATGGTAGCAAGTTAGCTTATAATATCATATAACTAAAATAGTTTACTAATTGATTTATTATCCCATTAATACATTTTTTTAAATTCATTTTATGCATTTTTTTTTCTTTTTTTCCAAAATTCATTCCTACTTTTATTATTTCATATTTTCATCGTGTGTATGTCTCACTTGCTACATAACCATTACTGTACACCAATCGTTAGAAAGATTGAATTCATACAAATGCCTTTGTAAACTGTTCACTAGATTTATAACTAACATAATAACTGTTATTTCTGTGTTATAGTTACGGTTACATTTATTGAAGGTTACCAAAATTACTTTTTGTGCCCGGAGTTTATAGTCTGTAAGCTCTCATATTCACGAATATTATATTTAACTTGAATCAAATTATATAAACAGTAAGATTTATACAAATTTAATAACAATGTAAACAAGTTAATCATTAGCTTATTATTTCATAATTGTTCCTTTCAGCATTTGAAAATTTTCTAGTGATTCTTTGCAATTTCTAACTTCAAGTTATGGTGTGAAATAAGTGCACAAAGTGCACAATTAATTATACAAGTCTAGTTTAACTGTTTATTATTAGAAGACAGGACTGGTGTGGTACACTACCTAATCATTCATACAATGGACCTAAATTGAGGAAACCCATATAACTTAATCTTAATTACGACTTGTCAATTTTACGATACATTATTTTTGTTAATAATATATTCCAAATCGGTGCGTAGTATACGGCACCTGTTCTTCACATGGCTAGGATGATGTCGTGAAAAGTTAACGTTAGCTTTAATATTTGAAATATTATTTAGATTCAGCCTACATCTATTATATCGACGCGACATGCGGAGTGGCTCCTTTAGTTTCTTTCAGCCTTAGAATTCATAAAATCGAAGTATTTATCCATTTACAGAATTGGTATTGTTCTCTTAACATCAACGCTATACACCCTGTGTTAATGTTTGACCTGTGCCACTAATTGCCTTTTGTGAAGAAATACTCCATGTTTTAAAATCTCTATTATGGTATGTTTCATTAAAAGTTATTGAGGAAATATAAACACACAACTTTCCTGCTAACACAACAAATAAAAGTTTTCTGAAAAGCTGTAAACTTAATAAAGCATATTATATTTGTTGTATTTTCATAGCGAATTGTTAATTTAAAACTGTTAATTTTGATAAAATTGATTGTTAATTTAAAACAATGTTTTTTCAGTGTTATTGAAATGCCAATTTATGTTCCATGTTAATTTTGTATAGTATAAATTAAATTATATTTTGGAACGCTCTATCTTTTTAAAGATTTTTTTTTAAATACTTTTTTAAAAATATTTTCTTATAATATTATAAAAGTTATTAACCCCTTCTCCTCTTTTTATTATAAATATCATTTGTTCTTCTTTATGATCCGGCCTGTCCCCACAGTTATTTTTCTACTTTTTGGATTTGTCAGGCTGTCTTTTAAATGCACAAGTTACACTTACCATCTTATCACTATAGGGCTGTTTTACATATGGAGTACAAGCTATGTTAGGGATTGTAAACAATATATATATATATATATAATATTTATATAGTTGTGGTTACTTTGGTGGTAACATATTTCTTTTGTTTGACCTTTTTGGAGTTTCTTATTTAACAGTCGCTTTGATAATTTCTGGTGCTTTTTAATTTGTTCAGTGGTGGTGTGGAGGAATGGAATAAATAACTTAATAATAAATATCTTAAATAACTTTGTAATAATCTCGCCGAAGTAACCATGCCGGAGTATACCACATACTTATATTATATTATAATATAATTTTTATTATTTTATTTTATAAATGCAATAAATGGGATTTCCATAAAAAAATTAAGAGTAACATTTTAATTTGTTATTAAAAAAACGCGTTTTTTAAATTTCTGAAGTTCACATTGAGACGGATACTTTAGCACTCCCTGAAGTAAGTTTTATATGTGTAAATGTAATTGTCTAATTTTATAATAACAAAAATATTTAAACCATTTTTTTTAAACATTTCGTAGCATTTATATTGCACGCAAACGAAACTTAGAGTCGCCAAGTTATTTTATCACGTAACCGATTTAAAGGTTGAAAAAACACTCGCTTTTGATACAATTATTTAATGGCAAAAAAGGCCTTTATACAACAAAATAAACAAAAATGTAAACATTTACTTTGTGGAAATCATTTTCCACTTTTTCTTTTAGTGGCGTAAATAGTTGAAACATTTTGATATTAGGTTTGAAGAAAGCTTGAATATTGTAACAACTGTCGACACATTTTCTTAAACAGTTTTCGTATAAATAACATAATTTTTTTATAATGTGCTTTTACAATCTTCATCTTTACAACTTTAGCTAATTATGATATTTGTTATTTGATAAGTATATCTATGTTATGACTGTAATTGAAGGATAGCTTTAAGATAAATATATATATATTAAAATATATATAAGATATTCGTTATAATTCTTATTGTATCGATCAATCTCCACCACATATTGGGATTTCCGATTATTATGTTATAGAGTGGCATATACTGATAAATAACAGTAACTTTAACATGTCTTTATGTTCGATACATTATTTTAAAAAAAACAGTCCCAATTTAAATGTGTCAATATAATATGACCAATAAATATTGAACAATTTTGGACGCCTCTGTATTGCAAATTCGAAAAGGTAAAATATCTTTGTAAACTAACCACGATCAATGTATAAAGTATTATTCAAAAAGTTATCATATAAAAAGAAAGAATAATATCAATTAAATAATTATCAATAATCAATTATAATCAATCTGGAATAATAAACAGACTACTGAAATTGTATTTTTAGAATATAATTCGACAAAATACTTAAATATTACATCATTGAAAATATGATGGTTACGGGTAAACACACCATGTCATATATCATTAATACAATACCTTTGTATCAAGCACAGAACATTTTACTTAAACAATGTGAGCAACACATTGACATTATCTTTTAATTGGTATTTTGAAGTAAAAAATATAAGCTCTTTTAAATTCTAGCCATTTTCTATTTGTATGATATAAAACAAAAAACACACATATTAAAACGAAGCTAGCTAATCATTTACTTTATTACTATCTTTAGACGATAAAGGAAAACTATGCATTGATTGTTGTAAACTATCACGTTCCTTTTCATTTGATACCTTTTAGCGCAAACATATTTCCTATTTGTGAGGGAATTAATGTAATCCAGTATACTCGATCAATGCAAAATTTAATTCAATACTGAAAACTACGTTTTGAAAACTAATTTTACTATATATTTTATAATGTTATAACATAACTAAAACTTTATCCATTTCTAAAAATTTTATAATGTAACTTTATGTTAATATTTGATACTTTTGATCAGGATTATAATTATATTGTGTATACTTTATGTCGTTTATATAAAGTTTAATAAAGTGTTAGTAAAGTTCAGTAAAGTGTTATTTACTTGGTTATCAATTTTACAATTTTACATTTTTCGATTTCAAAATAAACCAAACTTAACGTATTCTTTTCAAATTCAACTAATTTGAACATTATAAATTAATTGATTAGTTTTGTTAATTCTAGGATGAGTTTAAGATAATAATAATAATATATGAGATAGTAATTTTTTATTGTTATTTTTAATTAATTGTATTTAAAAATAATTACTATTTTTATTTTAAACCAATTATTCGTCGGTCAGATGACATGTGTGTAAGCTGTAAGGACATTTGTTTGGTACTGTGTTCTTTTAAATAAAAATTGGTTAGCATTTAGAAGTTGTATAGTTATTATTCCATGATTTATTTTACTAACAAAATATTATTAGTATATTTATCTATATGTTACTTTTAATTACTTTATATAAAGGCATAGTATATCGTATACACCGTTTTATAACTAAAAATTAGGTAAATGCATTTTGTCATTTGACCAACGAATTTTATGTAATTGATGGAGTACTCCCACATATTATATTGTATTAAGCACGATTACACAACAACATGTAAAGTTCTGTCTAAAGTTCAAGTATACATGTTATTTGTATGTATTTGTATGTATTTGTGAAGTAGTAATATGAGACGAATGCATTTGTGACGTAAAGTATGACGTAAACCATTTATGATATAAAGTACAGAGAGGTATGAAGTTGACTAATACATGTTGAAATGCTCTTATTTCAGTATAATTGTCACTGTTGCATCAACACCGATTTTTATAAGTGTGATAGATATTTAACATTTTCATCCCTACATTTTTAAAACTCCAAACATAACAAAATATGCTTTCCATACAAGAACATCAAATTTGACACTCTCGCAAGAGGTATTTGAGGTGACAACATTGTGAGCGCGTGCTGATGTCGACAAGCGGGCGAGCCGCAGAAGCTGATTGTGATGTGTGACCAGTACTTTCTGCCTTGTATATTGAAGAACCTTTTTGGGACAACTTCTAGTTTGTGTTTAGCATAAAACCAAATTTAAAAGGTGGTCAATGTATAATGTTCGTTGTATGCGTACAATAATTATTCTTTCAGCCAAATAAACACAAGAATATCTTGAAGGAGTCTAGAATATAGCCAGTACATTTGTAACATCTAAGAAATTAATTATGAAATCGACCACATGTTTTGTGACAAAGCAGCAAAATATGTTATGGTGTACTATATAGTTAATCTTAATGTTAATTCAGACATAGCTGACTATTAAATATGTATTATCATTTGAACATATTAAAAATGAAATATTTAACTATTTAACTATACCCCATTGATATCTTGGATGACAATAATTAATTGTAAATAATTTTAAAAAAATCATCATTTGCAAACTAGAATAATAACAGACATCTATAGAAGAACATCTACTGTATAGTATTCAAAAAGTATTTCAAGAATATTAAACGGATAACTAATTGATATGCTGTCAAACTGTTTACAGTTTTTTAATACATTTAATAAATATTAATAAAATTATATATTATATTTTAATAAAATAGTTAAGCTCAAAATCACAAACGAAAAGATTAAACAAAAACTAAATGTTTTTAAAAGCTTATATATTGTAATAGCAGTGCGTCACTCCTCATCAGAGAAGTGAATTTAAAAGTATTAATAAAGCATACACATAGAATAAATAAAAGCCGAGCTATACTAACGAAAATGCTGTATTTATATTTAATAATGATGTCAATTAAAATGCATTTAATTAACCAATACACAATTCGTACGTATTTTGTTAGTAAAAATAATAATGGACCGACCAAGACTTTGACATAGATTGAATGAAAACCTAAATACAATAATAAAAACATACATAGAACACTTAGAAATTATTGCAGTTAATAAAATGAAGCATTTTTATAAATATCTATTTTTGTGGAGTAGTAGGCTACAATAATTTCTGTGTGTTCCGTTTGGCACTGATTACATTTTATATTTATTGATGACATACATTTATTAATATTATAATAATTTTAATATATATTATGTTGTAAACATACCACATAATTCAAACTAACAAATACATTATATATGCTTTTTGAAATTTATCTATTCATATTTGTCTTATTTAATTCTCATATAAGTCATTTAATATAATATGTCATATTGTGTTACATATAGAATTAGTATAGTATGTAATACATTATTATAAAATATACCTATTTATATCATAATTCATACTATTATTGCCTTTGAAATAATTTTAAAAATTCCAAATATATATTTAATGTACCTATTGCTTTAAGTGTGTCTCATTTTATATTTCTTACTTTCTGTTATGTATACTTATTTATAAACCGTTTTATAGGAAACTTTATAATCAATTTATGTATGTATATTTGTAATTTATAATTTGACTTCTCCAAGTACTAGAGCACTTTCAATCTTATTAGATCTCTCCAGTAGTACGTATGTATAAAATAGTTATATATATATATATATTTACTTGATATTAGTTGTACCTTGGTATAATTGTAACAAAAAGTTTTCATCGAAATTAAAATAATGAGAATTTCACTACATATTTCTTCACACATTTATAATCATAACTACAATGTATACATTGAAATTAAAAGTTTAATTACAAATAATATTTATAGTAAATTTGTAAATATTATAAATTATATGTATGAAAAATTACGAAACTTGAACTATCTATATATTGTTTAACTAAATGAATAGTTAAGTATTAGTTATATATTTATTGTTAACTAGCTTTTAAATATGAACTAAAATTCGTATTTTTAACTTTTAAATAAAATTGAGTTTTGACAGATAGTGAGTTATACAAGTTGACGATTTTAAATGTTTTTGCCTTCCTCGATTTTTTTTATTCTGGTGTTGAAGTTTATATGAATATATATTTATACTTTTTAATTGTTATAAACCTACAACTATTATAATGTTTATTATAAACTTAACCGGTCGTGCCGTTTGTTATGTAAGAAGTCCATTTATAAATTGAAGTCTAAGCAAGCGTTTAAGATGAACTATTATGTGTGTACATATTTGATCAAATCTATGTGTTTTGTTTGTTTGTATGAGTCTTGTATGTTAACTATACTTGTTTTATTTCTTGGTATATTAGAGAATATATTTTTCCTCACTGATTATTTACAGTTTAGGTTAGTTCTAAGAATTTTTTCTAAATTTATCCGCAATAGAAAAGTACTGTTTTATAGTTTAATGAAATCAATAATATTCATTTAGTGGACTAGTTTCAATATAAATGTAAATGTTTTTAGATATTAGAAATTTACAAAACATCTACTGATTATTTGTAGAAAAACTTTTACTCGTCAAACAAACAAATATTTAGATCAAAGTCTATCTCCTTCATTAGACACAATCGGAACAAAAGGCATTTCGGTCATATTTACAAATGAATTGTATCTTGAAATTTTATAACAGTTGAATTTTATAAAATTGTTTTAAATGTGTCTTAGTTTTCTCATTTATGTTATATGCACTATAAATATTTATTTTCAAGTATCTTTTTAATGTACACTTTTTAACTTATATGCAAATCAGTACTCATTTTCGCTTATGAAACAAAGCAAAAGTATAAATTTAGAGAGGCATATTTATTTGTATATAGGCTAATGTGCTTTCGAAGATAGTTTAAAAACAACAGTTAAAAAATTATAGTGTTAGATATTTCTCTCACCATCAATCTCCATGTATTATATATCCTTACCGAAATAAATGTAATACTTGTTTAGAATTTTGATATATGTATGGAAATACTTATTCTTTAAATATTTTCCTTTACAATGACATGATATAACATGACCCCGATCAATATATTGATATTATAATAATAAATAAAAAAATGAAAAAGCGTACTATATACATAATTCACATCTGTCATTTCTGTACTATTGTGAGGCAGAGTTATATAGATTTTCCCTTTCCCCGCAGCTGTATAATTTCGGTGAATCGCTATATGCAAATATAATATAGTGCTATCAAAGTTGACATTAATTATTGGTCGTGCATATCGATTTGTATATAGAGAGGCTGAATTAACTCAATATTATTGAGCTCAACACAAGAAGAGTCCGCACGGTAGTGTCGGTGACTATGTCGGCCCTATGTGATGTGGTCAGTGATGTACAATAAAAAAAGAATATTTATAGGTGAAATATCCTTCAAATCATAAAGCTAAATGGGACTGTTTTTTTTGGTTATTTCAGTCCAGTTAGATATTTAGTATCATGTGATGGGACAGAAATGTTAAAATACTGCTTATATTATCGTAATTAGTTGCTAGTGTTTACTGTGAGTTTATTTATGAATAAATTATGTTATTCTGTATTTCTCATAGGTTTTATGCAATTTTATTATTTGTGAAAAATGGAAAATTGAAATCTAATATTTAAAAAATAACATAGTTGTAATAAATGATAATAAATAGATCATATTAATTATTTCCTGGTTTTTTTAACGAAATACTTTCAGATATATTCTACTAAATAGTGTACTAAATTGGGAGTCCCTATATATCTAACTTAATTATGCTAATTTGCCCTCACAAATACACACTATAAGAAGTATCTGCTGAGTAGAAATGGTTTTTGTTCCGGCTGTAACCGGTTTGTTGTTATCGACATATTGAAGCTCTATTTGTTATCTGGAAGAATATAACTGCGGAAGATTTGAACATATTTTCAATGTTATTAAACTGTTCTACGTGTTTTAAATAAGATAGAAATATTGTAATAATTATCTTAAACTGAAGTTTTTATTACATAACACATATATAGTATATACAAATATTAATGCCATAACAGTCACTATCCAAAACTTTTGAAATATTGGATATTTAAAAGTCAAATAATACTATTTAAATTTTTTTCAACAGTAATTTATAATTCATTTAATCTACTCATATATTTTGTTTAACCCTGGAAACACCAAGATGAAACCACAGGTGTTTTATCGTTTAAAGATATTTTTATGAAATTTTCACTGACTGCATAATTTTTAATGCACTTTCAATATCATACATTTTCGTACAACATACGTTATGACCTAATACCTGACTCAAAATTAGCTAAATATAGCCTAAAGCATTCATATGCTTTTGAGCTAAAATTTGTATTAATCACTTACACCACTCTTTACATTTGTATTGATCCTTTACACCATTCTTTACATTTGTATTGATCACTTACACCATTCTAAACATTTGTATTGATCACCATTTTTATTGATCTTTTACACCATTCTATACTTTGTGATACATTTTTTGGCGCTCACTAATGTCTGAAATGATGTTTTAAATTATGAAAAATAAGCTAAAACCGATTTATTAATTTTTATTTGCTTTCTAAATATCTAATGCATTATAACAGTGAAGTAATGTTCGTCCGATTATACAATAGAACAAATGACAAAGTTGAATTCGCCGTGAAAGACTACATATTATTTTTAAATAATAGATAATACTTAACTGTATAACTTAAATGTGCGTGTGTCAATTTGATTCCCCCCATCCAATATTTCATACAATTTGGTTTTACTGAAGCTATTAAAAATTATGTTTTAATGTTACTTATTTTCTTTTAATTGTTTCAATACTATTTGTTATGCGGCACTATTATTGAAGTGTAATATCTATATTAAATTTTATTCTTCATATATATTTTTATCACCTCCTAATTGACCGTAAATCTCTTAATAAACAATAGCAAGTAGGTATTTATAATGATTAAGCCACAAATGTATAAATAAAGCTACAAATAAATATTAATTAAATAAATTTGATTATTTAACGATATTTACTAACAGTAGAACGGCTGACCCAGTGACTAAAATACAAAAAAATGAATACAATTATGTATTATTGACAGGACCAAAGTCATTTTCAAGAGTATTACGGTTGCGTGGAGTACTACAGCATTAGTTTTTTGTTATTATAGTAAATTAACACATTCTATTCCATTCTTCAACTCACCACAAAACAAATCAAAAATAAAGAAGAAGAACCAGAAATTATCAATGCAATTGTCAAATAAGAAACAAATTTCATAATATTATCAGGATGGTTTAAAAAAAAAGCAACATTTATGACTAAACTCCAGAAAGGAGTTATACTTTTGTGTCTGTTGTTAATCGTTTTGTGATATAAAAATTTCAAGATGTTTTAGACACTTAAATTATATTGACTAATGTTGCAATGAAATTATGCAAAAAAATAATATATTTTTTAAAATAATTTATAATTTGTGACAAAAATGAATTTGTCAATATATATCGTACATTTTATTACAGATTTAAATATTATGCAATATTTACGTTATTATTATAATCTGACTGTCCACCGAATATGTTTTTAAATGTCCGCATTCTTATATATTTAAATATTCGTAACTATTTTTCACAAAATGTTAAATAATCTGACAGTAATCTTTCAAGAGTTAATTTCTCTGTGAGTTTTCATTCAGTAAAAATGGGAAATTTATTTATTCATTATATTTTGACATTATTTTATTATATACTAGTATAGGGTGAACTTAAATATCTGTATATTAGGCTACTATATAATTTATACACACACAGATTGTATTGAAGAACATTTGATTATTGGATGAGTATGATGTCAACAATTTAACTATCATATATTATTTATGAAGCAACTAATTGAGTGGAATATATATAGCTTTAAATGCCTACATTATGTTTCGCATAATTTAATTAGGAAATGAGTGCATTTTAAAATAATTAAATAAGCTAATGCTCAAATACTTTACAAACATATATATTGTACCGTTTCTATTAAAATGTTGGTTTGAAACCGTCGTGTTTTGCCGCACATATCATAAGCCAAGCTTATTGTATTATATTTCGAAAGATGTGTTCAATACAATTAATTAGTAAAATTCATATATTTGAAATATAAAATATATTCATTCGCCAACATATATATATATATATATATATGTATTTTTTAATCACCTGACTAATGGTTCGAAAAAGTGACCTGTAGAAATTGATCATGAATATTTGCGTATAACGAGTGAGCAAACACTTGTTGATAGCCTTTCTGCCTTTTATTGAATTATATAATAATATTATTATATTGGTACACGTGATTTTCTTTTTGTTTTTCTTTTCGCTCTTTCTCGTATATTATATTTAATTGCCCCATAATTGTTATTGTTATTTTGATTTTGATATTACTTTTTAAAACGTTTGATGATAATTAATAAAAAATATTGATGAATTTATAATTATTAAAAATGTGTTTATCAAACATATTATACAATAATATTGTTATTTTAATAACGTTCAAGTTTAGAGAAGAACTTATTATACATATAATTATATATTTGAAAAAATGAACCGGGATGAAATATAATTAAATTTAGTGGAATATAGGAATTTAAGCAATTTCAGATTAAAGTTAATATGGATCTTTCAAGTAAACCACTGCAGAATTATAAAATTAATCATTGTAACTTTCTGTTCTCAATATCACAGTTATCATATTATAATTAATGTATGTGGTAACACATAATATATTTTATATAACTACTGACGGCTACGTAGTATTTCGCATAATCGCGTTCGGCATAATCATTGTTCTGTACTTTCGGATTAGGTACACACCTTGAAACTTATTGTGTCGCATTTGGTATAATTGAGTGTACGCATT
>JAUZND010004407.1:0-11729 GCA_034780555.1 Coelogynopora nodosa
ATACTACTACAATTTATATCACTATGAATTTAAAAAAACAGTAGATGACTAAATATAGATTGTAGAATATACTATATATATATATATTAAAAACCATTATCTAATGATTTATTGAAAAATTATTCGTGTATATACATATATTGCTTTCATTTGTGCATTTACCTTTTACCTTTTTTG
Organism: Coelogynopora nodosa; assembly: GCA_034780555.1. NCBI lineage: Eukaryota > Metazoa > Platyhelminthes > Proseriata > Coelogynoporidae > Coelogynopora > Coelogynopora nodosa. The sequence continues at coordinate 178 of JAUZND010004407.1, forward strand.
CATTTGCATTTACCTACAGAAGTTTGCAGTTCAGGGACCATTATTATCTAAATATTTGAGCACAAGTTCACGATGTCTGGCCACTAAGTTAACAGTACGAGATGCACTCAATGCTGCTATAAAAGAAGAAATTGAACATGACAAGAGTGTTTTTGTGTTGGGTGAAGAAGTTGCACAGTATGATGGGGCATATAAAGTAATTTCATCAAATTTTAGTTATTATTATATTTTTTAGTTTTAACTTGAGATTTATGTATCATATAAATATTAAATTCTACTATTAGGTAACTAAAGGACTCTGGAAGCAGTTTGGTGATGACAGGGTTATTGATACTCCCATTACCGAGGTATGTTAACCTATTTTTGTGTATTTTTGTTAGTATTATTTATAATAGAGTGTTGATTATTTCAGGCTGGATTTGCCGGTATTGCAACTGGTGCTGCTATGGTGAGTACGCAAGATCAAAATAATTGCTATGTTTACCTGTATTTTTTGTTATAATTATTATTGTATTATTTTTATTCAGAATGGCTTAAAACCTATTTGTGAATTTATGACCTTCAACTTCGCCATGCAAGCGATTGATCATGTTGTCAATTCCGCTGCCAAGGGTCACTATATGTCCGGAGGAAGAGTAAGACACTGAGAATTTATTTACTATTTAGTTCCGTAAAACTGTTTTAATATTTTATATCTCAATTTTTGTGTTTAATTATTTCATAAATATCATATGATTTTTAATGTTTAACAAAGTAAATAATTGTATACATATTTTTATTTACGATTATATTTGTCCCTATTACAATAAATGTCCATATTTTCTTTAACCTGTGTAAAGTATGAAATTTATTTACCTAACATTTTTAACAGTCTATATATATATTGTAAAATGAATAAAATTAACATTAATTTATATGGCTTTGTTGAATTCAATGTCCAACCTATTCTAAAATAGACATTTTTAATATTTTGCTAATTAACGTCGATAATTTTTTAAAACAATGATTCAATTTTTTAAAATTTCACTCGAATGTTTAAAAATAACATTACATCCATTTTTCAGATATGTTAAAAAATATTTTCTTATTTTTAACATATTTTTGATATCATAAAATTTGATGAAAATTTAACATTTTATCAAAATACATAAGACATCATCAAAAATTACAATATTTTCCCAAAAACAACGGGAAATAAATTACATAAATACTCTGGGACTGATGTCAATGTTTTTTAGACAGAACTGTTTTATTGATGAAGTTATCACGTCCGTATTGAACATTATTTTCCCCCGCATTTTTGCCAAATGCAATAATAGAGATATTATTTATGATAACGCTTTTTTAAACCTTTTCGTTGTAGGGATATTAATATGGTTTCTCAATGTTACGCACTTAATATTAATTAGTATACAATCTGCATCATAATATTACTTTTAGCTTTATTTTTATTCAAACCGCTTATGCTTCAGCTACACTGTCCGATCGTGTTCCGTGGTCCCAACGGGGCAGCGATAGGGGTGGGGGCCCAGCATAGTCAGGATTTCGCCAGTTGGTACGCCCAGGTTCCTGGACTCATTGTCCTTTCACCCTATGATGCCGAGGACTCCAAGGGTCTACTCAAGGCTGCCATCAGAGACCCCAACCCTGGTAGGGAAACGCAAAAGCCTGCTTGGTCTCTATTGCTATAGCTGTAGTTAAATAGTCTAATTTTAAGAAGCATAACTCCTTTTTGTTTGTATTATTTTACACTCTGACTACCCATGTTTTATTTGTCTTCGTATGATATTATTATTAGCCAAAAAATTGGGAAATAAGGTTTTAACTTGTACTATAAAAGATAATATCATAGATATAACTTATAGCACTGTTAGCTGTTATGCAAAATGAGCAAACTTCTTTTTTATATAAGTTAAATACTTAGTATTACTGTAAATAGTTTTTCATAATTAGGTGATCTTGACATAACAATTAATTAACCCTTCGTCCGTGGTGGAGGGGAGGGTATACCAATTTTTTCTTCAAAAAATTAAGTTTTTGGTTCAACTAGGTGATATCACAGTGATTGTTTAACTCAGTGGCTAAAATACTTTTATCTAACTAAAAGATATAATGAATAGAATTTCTAATATTTTAATATACCAGAGAAAATGATATTATTATTGAATTATTTTATACCCACCCACCTGGGTTTCCTTACTTGCGATGATATTTGAAGATAAAAACTTCAACATTAATAGCAAAAATATGTTTATCATAAAATATATACATTTAACTTGAATAATAAAATTAATTATTAATATATTATTATAATAATTGTTGGAAGAACTCTCTCTTCTTGAAAAAGGTCTTAAATTGCTCCAACACCTAAATCTTTCAATAAATTTAGATTTTTAACTGATATGGTTTCATTCTATCATAGACTTCATTTGAAAGATTTTTTAATCATTTCCCATCTACTGATCAAAGGACATATTTTGTTAAATATATTAGCTCTTAAATAGTAAACTTACACCACAAGAAGCAAACTAAAAACTGGTCTCCACCTTCCGAAAGTCGCAATCCATTTCTAGAAGCATATATATTGTTTATATAGCGTTTCCGTCGATGTAGTACAAATTTTACAGTCTCCAACTAATACACATAACAATCTATCAGAGTCTGAAAAGAAAGCATTACTTCTTATAAAGAAATTATAATTAAGCCAGCAGATAAGGGAGGTGCTGTGGTCATTTAAAATCGCAGTTATTACATAAAAGAAGCAAAAAGACAATTAAAAAATAGTGACTTTTATAAAGAAATTATCCAAGATCCAACTCAACAATATGAAACAGAAATAAAGTCATTTTTAGATCAAATGCTTTTATTTTAATTTAATTTTATACTTTACCAAAAGTACACAAAACTTTAGAGTCGCCTCCTCCATGGAAGACCTATAGTATCGGGAAACAGTAGTGTTTCTGAATTGATCTCACACTTTGTTGATCGACAACTTTTACCTTAGATAAATCCACCAAATCATATATTAAAGACTCTATCGATTTCCTGAACAATATTAATAGTCTAGGTAAATTACCGAAAAATAGTATTTTGGTTACTATGGATGTAGCATCTCTATATATCGTTATATACTATGAGAAGGGTATATATTAGCCGCCTTGCAAGCTTGTGAAAAACAATTAAATATATTCCTTCTTTGATTATTTGTTAACTTCTAAGATTTATTCATAAATTTAACTATTTCTGATTTTTCGATCAATTATATTTACAAATAAAACAATTGGTACTGCAATGGTAACTCCAACTGCTCCATATTACGCCAATCTATTTTTATCTCAAATTGAAACTAAAATACTCGAGGAATACAATAATGTTTATAATTCTAAACCACTATTTTGGTACAGTTATATGGATAATAAATTAAGACACTTTATAACATTAATTCAAAAGTATAGCACTTCTAAGAAAATTAAGACAAACCTACAATGTAATGTTCATTCATCAAAAAGATCTGTTAATTTTTTAGATATTAAACTATATCTGCAAAATGAAATTATTACATCCGATGTTTTTACAAAACTAACAGATGCACATTTTATCTACGATACAACATTTGTCATCCCACCCACTTTAAATTGGGTATCATAAAAAGTCAAATTAATAGACTCGACGCATATGCTCAGAAAAATCTCAATTTATCGAGAAAATCAGTATCGACAATTTTTTATTGATCGAGGTTACAAAAAAGATTATATAGATAGAATTATAACAGAATCACTATAAATAGACGGGAATTTTCTTTTTAATTATAATACATATTCAGAGGAAAATTCACGAGTTCCATGTGTCATTTCCTATCATCCTTTCATACGTTGCTTGCCTCAAATAATTAGTAAAAGTTTTAATATTTTAGAATCATCTCCTCCTAGTAAAAAAAAGCTTTTCCAGAACCTCCTGTCGTTGCATACTCAAATAAAAACTATTAAAACAGATACTGTTAATTGTAATAACAGCAGTCGAACTTGCAATAACATAAATAATAAGTGCAATAGAGACAGATATAAAACATGCACTATTGTTCAAGAAATTTGTAATATTACAAATAATTCGTCAACGCGTCATTTTAAAATAAAAAGCACAGGTGATTGTACTAGCATGAACTGTATCTACCAATCACCTATGTAAAATGTGATAAACTATACATAGGTGAAACAAACCATTCAGTAGCCGATAGAATTAATGGCCATAAATCCGACATAAGGATGACCCAACGCGGCAAGACTAATAGATACCAACCCACACTGGTCTAAAGATAATCGGGGGGGGGGTGATATACCCCCCATCCCCCCATATTTGATCCTTATATCTATGTAACAGTTATAGCTATGAATATTGTGTATAGATTTCATTATATTTATATAATAATATTATATTTACGATTGATAAAGTACATTAATGATGGTACATCGTTTATCTATTAGTGCTACGAGGTTGTTTATTGACTTAGTTATACGGCAGTTTGGTGTACATGATGAGTATACTAAAATCAACTTGTTTCTTAAAAATCCATTTGTTATCGTTTAATTTTTGTTCAATTTAGGGATGTTATATTACTTGCTACATCTAAAAACATTTTATTTCAATTTGACATATGATTTGTGACCATAGCGTGTAAGAGGGTGAGAGATGGTTTCAAAAATAATGTTTTATGCGCACGTTGTACATGGTTGTCTGACAGTTATCAGTTTTGATGATATGATTAAGCGAAGCTACTGTTGATGATACTTCTGCTTGTTATCTTAATTAATTACTTTACGTTTATAGTCGTATTTCTGGAGAACGAGATCATGTACGGTGTCGCATTTGATGTTTCCGATGAGGTCATGTCACCGGATTATGTTATCCCAATTGGAAAGGCTAAGATACAGCGGCCAGGTTAGTATTTCATTTTATATTTGAGGTTAAAACTTCAATATTCACTGAATAACACATGATTCTGTGTTGTTTATTTATCAATTTAAATCTATAAATTTAAATAAAACAAGTATGTAGTTGGCTAATAAATATAAGATATAAACTGTGGTCTATTTGAATTTTAAAATATTTTATTCTGGTTAATTTTTTCTGTGAAATTATCCAAGTATTCTATTATGGATGCTTTGTAAAGAATAATAATATATTGCATAATTTGGTTAATGCACTAAAACTGTCCTAAAACCAATTTGTGAGAGAAATAGCCTGGTCATTAAATTAAAGGTTTTAAAAGTGGAATTCTAGTATATCATGTCATATCTCTCCCTGGCAGACGCTGTTTGTCAAACTTTTAAAGTTGAAAATATTTATTTAGTTGGCGATATTTATAAAAATAAAATTGATTAAAATAGTGGAATATTTGAATGAATGTGTCATTAGTTAATAGAGTATATTTTGAACAATTATTAAAAAAATCTATTTCAAACTAATATGCCATTTCAATTAGATTTGTTCATTGTTTAATATATTGATTAATACACCAACAACCTTGTATAATGTATTATAAAACATTTTCATATTGTTCTGTAGGTAAAGATGTTACTATCGTGTCATATTCACGTCCTGTGGGTTTCTGCCTAGAAGCAGCCGATGAGCTTGCCAAGATTGGCATTGAAGCCGAGGTGTGTAATTTTTTCGCTATGCAAATTTCGCTGAAATAAGCAATCATAACTAGTTAAAAATTATATCAAATTAATTATTTACAATGTTAATAGCGAACTATAATGCCAATAAATGTTAGGTCTACTATGTCTATTCTTGAAGTGTATAATTATATAGTAATATGGCGTTTTATTATTTTTTAATTTTTAGTTATTTAAAATATATTCTAAATATTCTTTACACTACGATTACAAAAAATACAAATTTCCTATATTAATACTTTTATCACATAATATGTCGTATTTAATAGTATACCATCATGTGTATTTTGCAATTAAGGTTCCAACGGTTTTTGAAAAATCTGGAAAATTCATGTAAAACAGCATTATTAAAAAGTCATGAAAATTCTCAAACTGGTCATTTTTTCTACTCTGGGGCAATAAGCATATTCATCTTCACGAGAGTTCAATTGTGATTTAAATATATTTTTTAATGGTATTTCCTATTTGTCTGTGTTTGGTAATAAAAATATCTAACAATATGAGTAGCTAGCTATGTTTGCTTTAATAGTTTTCATATTTTGATCTTATTAAAACTATGAAGCACTTAGACTGATAATTGATAGACTATTCAATACAAATTTATATTATGTGAAAAACGGAATTTAATAGAGTGATGTATATTTACTATGTGATGTATATTCTTTTATGTTATATGTACACTATAAAATGTTATTAAATAAAGTACTAGTAGTTGGAACAGCGGATGGCTACTTGGTCAACAGCAATTATTACTAAGTGAATAATGATAATATGCAATTATTTTATTGAGAGTTTTAGATATTATCTTTAAATATTAATCAAATTCACGATTACTTGTTTGTGATCTTTAAGGGAAAAACTAGGCCATTTATCAGTGTTATTTATATATATATATATTTATTAACATACATTTTGTTAAAAAATTTTGAATTAAAACAAATTAATAATGCTATATCCCTCCGTAATGTATACGGGTTCCAGGTGATCAATTTGTTAAGCATTCGTCCGATGGACGATGAAGCAGTCATTCAATCGGTCATGAAGACGCACCATCTGATCACAGTAGAACAAGGCTGGCCCACGTGTGGTATTGGAGCGGAAATAATTGCCAGAGTTATGGAATGTAAGCTCGTATGAATATCTGTTAATGTTTCAGAAAATAATATACACCACAATTAAATTGAATCTTCAACGCTATAACTAATTTATGTACTGATAATAAATGTTATGTAAATGATAATTTTTTTGAGTTGTAACTAAGTTTAGTAATTACTTAACATTTCGTACTTTGGTCAAGGTAACTTTATGAACTACATCAAAATTGATTATTAAAATTGTTAGTTATATATATCACAAAATGGGATTAGGTAATTTCTTCAGGGGGACCCGGGCCATCATCCAATTAACAAATAAAGCAATATTTTGTAATACTTTCAAGTAAAATATCAAGTTACTGAAACAAAGCGGGATTACATCGTATAGGCCAGGCCATACATAACATATTCTTGTATAATTTCATCACCTATTCGAATATTATTTATAATATTGAGGGTCAACAGATTTTAATTAAAAAAATAATTCGAAACTATAATATTATATTCACGAAGAGCATTTTTCATAGATTGAGATTCTGTCTGATTATAACTAAATGTGTATAACTTACTAATGAATGGGGCTAGTAACTTAGATAAATTTAAGATTACAATTTAAAATACATAAATTATTGCGCTCAATTCATACTGAAGTTTATTTAACAATTATCTCCGGTTACCCCGCTGGTGATTACGTGTGAAGGTAGTGGGTTCTAATCCCAGCAGTGTACCTTATCTCTCCCTGTGTCTGTCAGCGTTTTGCAACTCTTCTGAGTTTGTTCAGAATGCCATACGATAATGCCAGAAATAACCCTAAATATGATGTGTAATGCAATTGATTACATTAACCTATAATCCGATTAAAGCAACTTTTAAGCTCTGGTTAACCAAGAATAATTAAATAGCCAAGTTTACCCAAACCAATCCCTTATTCTTTACCTTTTTGCATGTAATGTAATTGTGTTCTAAAACTACTGTCATTTATGTCCCATTTCTACAAGCGTAACATTAAAAGCTACTCAATATCTCACTTTGTACTGGGTTTATATCAAACAGTTGCAAAAACAATTCATAGAAACATTAAATTTAGTATTTTGAAACGCTATCCTATACGAATATTATTAATCAGTAAAACATTAAAAAATATTTCTACTCAGAAAGTTTTTGTAATTCTTAGTTTTTATCTATTTATTTAAAACTTTCTCTACCTAATGTATACTTTAGTTACCATTGTAAATTGACTGTCTATATTCTGACTGAAGAGAGACTAACAGTGAAACAAATCTCATGTATTTATATATATTTAAATAAATTTTATTTAACATCTCACATCTTATTACATAGGACTAAAATTATAGGGCAGTGTTAATAGTCTCTTACATGCTACGTGCTCTTTCAGCCAAAGCCTTCGACTATCTCGATGCTCCCGCCAGCCGTGTAACCGGAGCGGATGTTCCCATGCCCTATGCACATAACCTGGAGACCCTGGCCATGCCCCAAGTCTCCAACATTATCACCGCGGTCAAGAAGGCGATGAACAAGACATGATTGTGTTTGTTATACTTCCGATTATTAGGATTGATATTGTTCTTTTGATATTCGACTTACCCCATTGAGTGCTATTGAGCTTTTTAGTAGCCGAGCGGGTAAAGCCAATGAATATGTCTGTCGTGTGAAATTTAGTTCTAGATAATTGTTATAAAGATATTAAAATTTTCTCTGAAAACCAATATTTGCTGTATATTAATACTTTTAGTGACAATAAACTACTAGGCACGTACTTTTTGATCATAACATATAGTTTTTTTACTCTGGGTAATATTATTCTGTATTTTATTATTCTCAAGTATCTGTATTTTAATACTGTGTTATTTTTATGTAGTGTGCTTATACTTCATGTGCATAAATTATATAGAAATATTGTGATAATGAATCAACATATTATGTTTGTGTCGCGTTTTCTCTACAAATGATGTAAACCAGTTAGTTTAATTTTTCGAATATATACTATATTATGTACTATAATATTTGCTTTTAAATTTACATTTTTGCTTTCATTAAGACCGGGCAAAAAGTCCTACTGTATTATAATTATTTTGTCCTAGAACCTTATAATATTTTAAAATTTAATTTTTAAAAACTTATTTTTATAATATTGTATAATTCAATTGTAAGGTCCCTTGGATAATATTAAGTACACTTTTCTCAGTCCCGGGAGAATTCGTATCTAAATATGAACAAATTATACCCTGGGTATAAGCATTAAATTAAACGGATATTAAGTATACGCTTTAATCCTGTCATCTACTTTATCCGGTATATAACGTAGATTTCAGTATATTTCAAGAAAAAAATCTATGAATCATGTCTTATTTTAATCTAATCTTTACTATTACCTCAAAATATATATTTGAAATATTTGTATCCTATTACCCTCGATATGAGAAAATTGTTTGCAAGTTACTGAGCATACGTTATAACGGTATTACAATGTACTACTATATTATGTACACAATAATTATGGTGTACAGTCTAGTCTCGCTAATCCATCGCAGTACTTGGGAGCGGATTGATTAATATCTTAATGCATCACCCGATTAAACTATTATAATATTTGAATTTTCAAGTTAGCCTGCATCAAACCGACTGTCGACATTATTTTTCTCACAGACTTACTGTCTAGCCAAAGAATATATAGCTCGCCTTGTCAATGATTCTTTGGTCTAGTCATATTACACTATAAGAGACTGCAAATATAACCTGTATTCCAGTCATTCTGGTTAAAAATTCACGAAAATCTGGAGAAATTGCTAACTTTTATGATTAATAATTGTAGATATAGGCCCCAACTAACACTTCTGAAAAGTCTCAAGCAAAACTCCTGTCCAATTTCGAGAAATCCACCACTATATTTTCGTCAGTCGAGATCGTTAACGAAATTCGAAATTTTCATGTTTTTCTCCGAATTTCAAAAGTTAAAAATCGTAACCTATGTTTTTGACACCAGGAATCGATTCCAGCTATCAGTATTAATAAAAAACCGATTTTCGAGGGAAAAAAATATATTTTAGATGCGAGAAATATATAATAAATTATTTAACAAGAATGCGCACCCCTAAATTTATAGTTATAGATAATTCATAAGAATTATCAGATCCTTCATAACGCTTAAAATCTAAGGGGTACAAAATTTTAAAACCATTTACGTTGGAGCTGAGAGCCAATAGAAAGGAAATAGTATATATAAGATTATATATATAGAATATATATTTATATATATATATATAGAATATAAATAATATATGAAATAGTATACTGCTTTTATAGATGTAGATATAATCCATATCTGACTGCTTTATGTTATTTTTAAAAATGCACACTTGTGGCCACTGTTATAACTTATACAATTATCCTAATTAGTACTTCATTATGATGCATGGGGGCGAGACACTAGCACAGCTCTGTCCAATATGTGGATTGGAAACCACAACTATTTTCCGTTTGTGTTCAGTTTGATGATCTTCCCGCATGAGTGTCCAGCAGTAGTCGGTCAACGCATACCTGGAGACCACTGTACACTATATCTACGCTCCATAGCAGGTGCTCGCCATTCTCGTCACTGACATCACACTTGCTTTCAGGAAAAAGATCCAAATGGAAGTGGAGAAGATGGAGCTTTAATGACATGTTGGCTCCCAGTTTTTGAAAGTCACTCATTGCAGCTGCTCGATGATCTCTTTGTATTGAGGGTTCTTGTTTCTTGAAAGGAAACCGTCGACAACAGACCTGAATGACTCCTACCCCACCAATTCATCTTCAGAAAACTCTCGGGTGAAAGTTGGGTCTTTGTGGCTCTCCCGGATTAGCGGTTCAATGAAGACGCCGGCATCAAATTTGGCTGTTGAAAGTTTCGGAAATTTCTCTTTGAGCATGGCAATCGCGGGACTGTCGTTCTTCTTTAGCGCCTTTAAAAATTGAGTCATCAATCCCAGCTTAATATTGGGATGATAAGAATGATCTTTTCGTTTGGAACAATAAGAGGTTCACTGATTACGTTCTTCTTATCAAGTGTGTAGCCAGACCGCATTTTCCACTTTCTGAACAAAGTGGTTCTCTTTATCGCGACAACCTTCAAATCAGCACAAATTCTCCACTGATGTTCATCGTAATTCAAAGTTTGATGAATCTGAGCAAGGTTGATGTAAGTTGATTGTGTTGATTGAAGATGATTGCCAATGTGGATTAATGCTGGATTGATGCTGTATTTTAAGTCATCGATGAAAAGTCGCCATTCAGACGGACGATGCGGTGTTTTAAACTTCAGAAAGAGTCCGTTGATATCGTTGCAATAGCATGCACAAATCGCCTGCAAATGTATTAAAATCGTGGAAAATTTTTTACAGGAAATAATGAATTAATGCGCCGTGGTCTTTCTTATCGCGTCACATTATCGAAATTCCAAAAGACATCTTTTACCAGATCCTTCATTTCAGCTTGCCATAAATAAATGTTGAGGGACCTATCCTATATCGATGATTATCATGCATTCACTGCTGTTGCACTGAGTCGGGATGAGTCAAGCTGCTTGGTTTGTGGTAAGCAGGCATGCAGGCAAACAGAAACTTAAAAATCACTTCAATTTCAAAGTGTAGTTATTGCATAACCAGATTTTTTCACATCGAAAACCTGACCCGTTGGCCTGTTATTTTATTAAATTGATCCGTTCTTAACCCTTCGTACGTGGAGGGGGGGGGGTGGGGGGGGTCTGCCAAATTTTTTAAAACAA
>JAUZND010004408.1:0-11729 GCA_034780555.1 Coelogynopora nodosa
GCAGCAACATTTACGCTATGAAAATCTTCAAGCAACACGGAATGGACAAAGAGAACCTCTTCTTGTGCTACGAAGCACATATCCTCAGCAGACTTCTTTACGGGATTCAAGGATGAAAAGGATTCGCCGGCAATGATGATCTTCTAGGCCTCAGTTGTTTTGTTAAGCGAAGCATCAGATGTGGATTTTGCCGGCCAAACACCGACTTCGAGTATAGTAGCCAAAATGTAGACAGTTGCACAATTAAGTTGCTATTTTACGCACTTCTGTATTGCAGACACAAGCTATCGTGTACTTGACGGTTGTACATCGGAATAAATATCTTAGTGTTGAACAGCTTTTTTTATAATAGCATGCAATATTAATTATCAGGAATTCTTCAGGTATTGTACTTTAGTGGACCAAGTGGGAATAACCGATTTTCGTCTATAAGCCGACCATTTCCTGTTCGTGCATTCAGCTGTCTATTGTTGTGTTTATTGCAAGCCGGATCTATGCGTGGTATAATGGCCTCATGTTTCAATGAGTCTGAAGAAATTTATGCTAAATTATCAATACATTCCATTTCCTATCTGGAACAGTTTCGTCCGAACTGGATTGTTGATGCGGACAAAGTTCAGTTTGGTATGTGTACGTACGAAGTTGTGTACTTTGTAATTGTTATCATCAAATAGAAGGCTTCTGCCAAGGTTATGTAATAACTTCGGATATGTTTCGATACATATGTTCACACTCTTATAATTGCATGTAAGGCATCAATGTTTCGATTTTGTGTACAACAACAAAGCGAATAAAAAAGATAATTATAAATCATTGTATTAATTATTAACGCGATATATTTATAATGGAGATATTTTTGTTGCAATAAAAAATTAAATTATAAAACGCAATTATTTATATTTTTTCAAAAATCAATAAACCACAAAGCAGATTTGTTGAAAATATGACGGACCAACTCCACCACTAAAATTGTAACAGAAAGGCAGTAAGTATTAAAATTGATTTTCTGTGAAATTAAAAAAAAGCAGCAATACCAACGCGTCTTTTCCTAATACTGTCAGTTCAGTGAGTTAGAATATTCAGGTAACAATCTCTAACACACCGAACTCCCTAATGTGTCCCCTAAAGTGTCGCTTAGCGTCTTTTTCAGTTTTACCGCGAGACTTATAGAAAAGGCATTACGAGTTATGGATTGAATATTTAGCAAGAGCTGATATTTTACAAAAATCAAAAAACTAACTAAATGCAGGTTTAAATGTAATATATAAATTAACCTCTAATATATATATTTTACATAGTATATTCAACGAATTTCCTTTAAGTTTCTCTAAAATAAATAACAACTAGCGTATGTCGTTAAAACATTGATAATTCTGAACTAATTAGCAACGGAACAGTTGCCAGAATTTATTATATAGCAATGCACCAGATTACAAGCAGATGTTAAGTATAACAAAAATAAATTGGGATGCAACTGATAATATTTGAAACTTTACATAATTTTGTACAAATCATTTTGAAGTTAGTTTTGCATAAAAATAAATGGAGCAAACTGTATTATCTATTATTTAATTATTTAGCTATAGCTATATATTATATTTGTTTGATTATATATTTTAAGAAAAAAATGCAAATTACAAACATAAAAAAAATTATTTAAAAATATTAAAGTCCGGATTGGTAATAATGGTTGTATTTATTGTTTTATTGCATCTTCGTCCTTTATTTTTGCCTCGAATTAATCTACGTTATCCATTATTATAAAATATAAGTAATTAAAATTAGTTAAAACACGAATACTACAATCAATTGTTCGACAATCTTACCATTTTGTATACATTATGAGTAGTATAGGAAGGGTCGATTCTGGCACATCACTTGATATTTGACCATGACACTTACACTTTGACCAGACCCCCTATCCCCCAGCCATTTAAACAAAATGTTGGTGTCTACGTCCAAAACTAAATTTTTTTAAATGTTAACCTTCACACTCCCACCTATACCAGCCATTTTTTTAATGTAATTTTCGGACTCTATGTCAAAAACTTTTTTTTAAATGTTGACCTCCCCTCTTTACCAGCTATTTAAAAAAATATGATTTTCAAACTGTGGGGTTCCAAGCACAGGGATCATAATATAAGAAATAACAATTCCAGAATATATATTTTACGCAATATTTTACGAGGGTCCACGATATGTGTGGAGGCGGGAATTGGGAGATGAGAGAAAGGGGAACAACGTGATAAAAATGAATTCGACAGTCCAAAAACTTTACATAAATCGACTGCCGTGGACCTTGAGTAGACTTTATCTGTGATGATAGACATGCAAAAAGGATAAAGGGAAGAGGTTTTACAAGAATTCTCGTCAATTGAGTAAAAGAAATTACAAATTATCATCAAATTTCAATTTCTTCGCCCACTGAGGAAATGTCAGTGTTCTGCACTGTAGGGAAATAAGTGTATGAAGTAAATAATTGTGATGATATCCTTCCAGGATTATACCACTCATTGAAAGGTTGTAGTGGAACAGGCTTTGTTTGTCGGTCTTGGTTGGATTTTAGTAATTTGACCCTGTCAACAGAGACAATAGATTGACGTAGTATGGGTGCTTAACGCCAATGCTTGTCGTCGAGAGTCACGAGCTGGTGTGAGTTTAACTGTTTTCTCGCCAATGAGCCTTATAATATGATATGGCCGCAACCATTCATAGTTTTTTGTTAGCGTTGTTTAGAAAAACTACGATGTCATTAATTGCGAGGGAACGTGTTCCTGCCTTTGTACCGTAGTACTTCTTTTGACGACGTTGAGCAGCATGAAGGCGATAGCGTGCTGTCTAAAATAATATACATGAGTAAATCTTTCAGTTGTATCACAAAGGTTGATGTTTCTTCTATCCACGGTGCCTCAAAGACCAATTGTGAGATCGATAGGAAATCTCATTTCACGACCATGCCAAATGATATGAGGTGTGAAACCTAACGAATCATAGAAAAAAAATTCCCATGTGTCATGAGGGAGCGATAAAGAGTAAATTCTCAGGGAATGCCTGGGAGTTGTAAAGCCGCTTCTCTTTGTTATTGTTTTATTGATTTAATTGTTCTTTCGACCTTGCCGTCACAGCGGTAATATATACTGCTGTAGCCGTTTTATCGATGTCAAAAGCCGACCAAAGGTGAAGCATGGTCTCGTTTAAAAAACTTTTTCCTCTGTCAGAAGTCAAACTTTCCATACATTCGTTGCGGCTAATCCATTGAGCGAAAAGTGCTTCAGCAAAAGTCACTGCTTCACAGTTTGGTGAAGCAATACCTTCTGTCCATGACGTAAAATGATCAATTATAATCAAGAGGTATTCATTACCTTGGGGAGTTTCTGGTAAGGTTCCGGCTAGATCGAAGTGAACTCGATTACCAGGATATCCAAAAAGAATAGATTGAAGTGGTGTTCGCTTAGGTTTGGGTTGGGCTTTAGTCAAGGAGCAAGTTTAGTATTGACTTACTGTTTGGAGAATATCATCTGTGAGGCCACCAAACATGTCTGGTTATTTGGTCCAATGTTTTTTTCGCACCACCGTAATGTCCATTCGACTGTGATAAATGAATGTGGTAAATAATACGAGGATGAAAGATTCCTGAAAGGGGGTGACGTACTTTAGTAAGTTGTTGAGTTGTTCTATCTATGTTGATATTTGGCCATTGAGCTAATATAGAACGAGTTTCTTGACTCAACCCTTGAAGAGCATAGTTGGGTGGTTTAGGAAGACCTTAAAGCTTAAATGTGTGTACTGACTTTATCTAAACGTCATTGTGTTGAGCTTCTAATAATGCTGCTTGATCAGTTCTATCATGAGCTGTTATTGTTTTGCTGAAACTTGGGCATCATGTTATTCATAAAAATTCACATTCGAACTGCTGCTAATAATAGACATAATAATTATAATAATAATAAGTATATATTTGTAGAGCGCCTCATATTGCTACTGCGTGTTCGATCATATATCGCTTGTTCAGTTGAAGCGGATCCCTGGTGTGAGTCTTCAGCAATCGCTATATCAGAACGGTCTGGTTCTTCTTGTTTTTTTTGTAAAATTTATGAGGGCTTGCTTTCTGGTATGTACGGGAAACATAAATTGTCATATGTAGATAGTTTATTAACATAACTTATGTCTGTTAAAGTTTCACATAAAGAATAATTGTCCTATATGTAAAAAGGCTATTTTTTAAAAAATTCTGCACACTTACTGCGTGTACACATGGTACTGTTTAACGCACGAGAGCTTACTTCGATCAAGGATTTATTGTTACTCTTGACTTTTCTACCATTTAAAGCAAAAAAGTTTTTACTGTTACGGAAATATTCTTCAAGAAATCGATTACTTTCAAAACTGAAAGACAATAAAAACTATTTCTGCACAGATACCGACGAAACGAAATTCTCAAAGTTGCCATATTACATGAATATCTATCATCACAAAATGTCGAACAGGAAATTAATCTCAAATCAATCTGCGACAGACGAGGAATCAATACGGTCCGACGACGAGGAGGAAACACCAATAAAATCGATAGAGGATTCTGACGAAATCGACGTTTCTGACTACAAATCTAGAGGACATATAGAAAAACATACAGAAGAAATATACCCTAAAAAAGTTGAAACACAAAGTACAAGATAATTTGCTTATGGAACGAATTGAGAAAGATGTCGAAACAATTCAAGAAGATACTCCATTTGTCACCTATAATTCAGTTCTACGGGAGAGTACTATTAAACGATTTTGGTATATTTTTGACAGCAGAGTGCGTGATGCATTGGACTCAGTTAATATCTCACATGTAAGTGATGATAATGATGATATTGGCACATCTAATAATAAAATGCATATATTATACTAAAGTACATTTTTATCTGAAACTATGTAAAAAAGAACTACTGTGTAACTTTAATAAATTATTTGAATCAAAAATATGTGGTTCGATTTAGTCGGAATTCTCATCGAAATCAATCTGTAAGTAGCAAAATCAAGCTGAGTGAACTAGACTTAGTCAGAATCCTCATTGAAATCAACGTGCAACATATGACCATAATACATCACAATGGTAAAAATCAACATGAAAATTTTAAAATGCTATACTACTAACAAAAAAATTAATGTAACTAGTATAAACCATGTCCAAAATTTTAAAAATTGTCTAAAAACAATATTTATTAATAAGTAATAAGATTATAATGTAATTAGACACTAATTAGAATTTTAGGGTTATACTACTTACAAATATTTGTAAGTAGTATAAACATATTTATTTTATATTTGTGAGTCATTATACCAAATTTGGTTGCTATAGGTTACTACCATAATGACGTAGAGTCCGAAAATAATATATTTAAAAGTGGCTGGTAGAAGCGGGTTAAAATTTTTTTTTAAATTAAGCTTTTTTACATAGAGTCCGAAAATAATATTTTTTTAAATGGCTGGTATAAATGGGGCGCAAAATAATTTTGTTTTTGATTTTGACGTAGAATATTTTTAAAATGGCTGATATTGGTAAGGGCAAAATTTAAAAATTATTTTTTTGTCGTAGAGTTCGAAAATATATTATTAAATGGTTAGTATAAGGGCTTTTGAATTTTTAGTTTTTGGCGTAGAGTCCGAAAATAATACTTAAAAAAGTGGCTTGCAGAGGTGGTGAGTCAAGATTTTAGCGTTTGTTGTAGTTCGAAAATTATTGTTTTAAATGGGGTAGGGGAGGTAAGGGGGGATAAGGGGGGGGGGGGGGGGTTGGTCAAATGTTAAGTGGTTTGCCAGAATCGTCCCTTCCTATACTACTATTATGTTTTTCGAATTGATAATTATAAGCCGATGAAAGTGCGTATACTTCCGTACATAGACAAAAAAATACAACTAGATTCTATCCTTGTGTGCGAAACTACTAGCTTTGTGTGTCAATAGTAGCTAGTAGCTATAGGCGGCGCAAGCGAAAGGAAACATGTTTATTCCTTGTATATAAAAGGATACAATTATATTAGAATATAATAATTATTTATTTATCAAATTGGACAATTCATACTACTTTCTTACATTGTCAAACGGAGCATTCGAAGCTCATCGTTGAAGAAGTCACATTGAGCACTCTTGTCATTAACTGGTTCGAAAGGTAGGTCTATGTTTTCCAAGTCTAGAAAGACGCAAGCTCCTTATGAAGGCACTTCATTTGTGTTCAAGTTTGTGTTCCCTGCATTTATTGACGTAGACGTAAGCCGCTTAGGTGTTCTTTCATCTTCTGTTTGACACCTCCAATTGAGAAATGGCACCGCATTTTTTTCAGTCCATGTTGTTGAAAAACTGAAGGTCTATCGGAAGAACAAACAAAAAAAGATTCAGGAGTCAAATGTTTAGTGCACACTTTAGCAGCTTGGGATGGAGTCCAATTTTTATGACGAATAACTTTAATCTATTTTCTCCTTATACTAATGTATTTCGGAAAACTAAAAAAATATTCAAATCTACTTATACCAGATTCTTTAGAACCAGCAACACAACAATATGTAGGCATATTATTAATATATTTATTTTGATGTAATTTGTTTAATATTTTATATAGTTATAATTATTTTTTTACATTTTTTCTACATCTTTTTATATTTTCTTAAATTTATTTATTATGTTTATTTTATTTATTTATTTATTTTAATTATTTATTTTATTTATTTATTTATTTATTAAATTATTATTTTTAATTTAAAAAAATTAAAAATTTAATTTTTTAAAATTTTATAGCTATAATTATATATTTATCTAATTATTTATTTAATCTAATTTTATATTTACTTATTTGTTCGTTTGTTTATTTATTAATTATTTATAATATTATAATTGTTATAAATATGTAATTTTAATAATTTTTAAATTTTTCTTTGTTAATTATTTCAAAATAACTTATTGGAAAAATAAAGTAATTAGTGAAGGGACAATGTATTATTATTATATTCATTGTGTAAAATTGTAATTTTGATCGGTCATGTTCTTTAAACGTTTTTCAGAACGAAACTTTTTAATATATCTAGAAATAAATTTTTTGAAGCATTGTCAATTCATATTACTGAAAGATACTATTCCAATATTTTCATCTCCAATTATCACAGGTCGTCTTCCTCAAAAACAAGGCTCTAGTCGGTTGCTGTCTTCTTCACCTCATCACGACCAACCTGTGCACCTGGATCTACCTCACAGTCGGCAAGATTGGTGTCAGTATTACCAAAGAGGCTGGATGTAACATAACTTTGAATAACAGCTCCAACATCCTACCCAAAGACTGTAAAGGATACCTGGATGATGTTGCCGTTTACTTTATGCCCACTGTGACAGAATACTCGGTTCTGTCTGCTGCCATCACCTTCGACTTGGCCGCACGTATTGGCCATATAACAAGCATAGAGGACGAAAAGCCGGTAATTAGAGAATATCTACAAATTAAGTAAAATGGAATAATAAAACGATGAAAAAATTCTAAATTTATATAAGGGATGGTTGATAGTAAAATATATTTTAGCAAATGTTTTGCTATACGTCATACTAAAGCTATATTAACTTAATATTGTAAATATTTAATAATAAATAGTTACACTGATCAACTAAACTTTTGTATCAATATTTAAACAAATTGTTTTTAATGTTTTTTACATGCTAAAAATTAAAATGATATTAATTTTGTATCTCAGGTCCTTTAGTCCATTTCCCATATTCTATACTACATTGCATAATATAGTAAACTTTACTAGTTTATATTTTCATTTATTAAAAATAAAATAAGGCGTATGATATCGGTTGAAAGATAAACTATAATTTTTTAAACAACCTACTCCTTCTATTAACCATCGACGTGCTCATTGATCTGTGATTGGGAAACACAGCAGATATTTTGACAGATTAGTTGCGACAGTTGTCGATCTAGAATAATCTATAACTTTTTATTCATTACAGATAATCAATTCTTTGGGTTAAAATTTTTTAATACCGAATGATTCAGAATTCAGGTATATAAACAACCGCAACTAAAGACTATAGTATAGAGCTATCATTGTTAAATTAATTATGTACCTGCCAATTTGCGTTTACAACAAACGGTCTACCTTCCGATTGCTGCTCATATGTATGCCAGAACTCACTCGAATGGTTTTGTTGCTACATGTGCGTTCAATGCACACCAGCTGCTCAACGTAGAAGCATTATTCATTGTAGTAAAATCAGCGTACTATTAATATTTTGAGTGTTACCTAAGACAGCAAGAAAAAAGTTAGGCTCAATATATTTCCTGCTGTATCTCTGTAAAGTTAAGGCAAAAAGTGGAAAATTATATTTTTAGTGCCTATGATTTAATGAGAGAAAATAAATCTTTTGGATGACTGCTAATTTTGTCAAACAAACATCGTTGCCGTGACAGTAAAATCCAGAGACAATATCATTTATACTACAGTGTACTTGGTCATTCAACAAATTCCCCCTGCTGACAAAGATGCTTAGAACTCTGATGCGACCGGATTATCAGTTGAGGTGGATAGAGTATAATATCATGATTTAAATCTTTCAAGGGGGTTAACAATAATTATACACTTCATTACTCCCGAAGCATGGTAGAAACGACTTGAAATGGTAGAAACATGGCCGCTCTGCTTGCTATAATGATGAAAGGATTGAATTTAGTGACAGGAGATGTGCACATTTCCAAATTTTAGAAACATAACTTATGAAATTTCTGAACTATTCACTTTGAGTAACCAATAGTGCTAATGCATTAAAATTGAATCATAGTTTGCTTACTTTGATGTCTAGCATTTTTGATAATAATGAGTATTTTTTTAATGTTATTCTTCTTTTTCTTCGTCTTCCTTTACTAAACGGTGGAATTTCTTCTATTATCGTCCAGGCACGAGTAAGTGAATTTTTCAACTGGTAGAACGTTGCAATGCTTAATGGTGAGATGAAAGATTGATTGTTGGCAGGTTGACGTTCGTGTACGAGGAACACGGAAAATTTGACTATGACGTCTGTGTATTTGACGTGGTAGGGTGAATATATTCTTCCTTTGGAATGGATATTTTTTCGTATGCAATCTTGTAAAGCATAGTCATCGGAGAACGTTTTCCTTTTTTTCTAAACTGTCCCGTTCGAGATCGGTAAACATGGCTGATACTCCACTTATTCGTCTGTAGTCTCCTGTAACAAATCGGGTTGTTCTACGCTGTACTGCTTCTAAGGAATTGATCACGTTACTTTTGTAGGGATTCCCTATACAGTTGCTACGTACTCTATGCTTGGACATAAAAGTGTTTTGTAACATGTTAAGCAGGTGGACAAATTGCGTTTCATAAATGAACAGTTGATCTTTGCTCGTTTAACGCTATTGTATATGTGTTCCTTCCAATTTAGTTTTGAGCTAATTTTGACCTCAACATATTTTGCGGAAATATTGTGTTATAGACATTATGCATAAAAAATAAAAATATATATTATTTTAAATTTTTATTATTATTTAATTTGGATAGTTTGCCTACCTTATTTGTTTTTTGTTAAATTGTTTTTTTTAAAGTTTGAAGCAGACAAGAAATTGACTGGCGTATGTATTTACCTTATATATTTTGCACTAATTGTCAATAATTTATATGTATATATATATATAAATTTACAATATTTCAGAAAATTTTACGCACATTTTACGCTTTTGCAATACATTTTATTATCCCTTTTGCACTGATTATTTAAGGACATTATTGATTACATTTATGATTCCGTCATAATAATAGTGAAAACATAAGTTGGTAAACTATTTAGAAAATAATTAATAACAATCAATGATGTTTGGTAGAAATTTTAGTTTTAATTATAATTAAAACATAGTTGTGTGCATTAGTGCCACTATTGAATGTTTGGCTATGACACCGTGTTTGGGTAATTAAAATGTATATATTGACAATAACACACCATACTACACTATTAAAATCCTTCCAAGCATAAATATATAGCATAGGCCTATAATCAATGTTACTTTTTGGGTACCTTTATTTAACTTCTAAATGTGTTCGGCCATATCCACCAACAAATGTAGTAATGAATTGTACATAGTATTATAACCAAAGATTTAGGACAGTTGTGATATGACGATCGGAACATGTTACAAATTTTAGAGAACTTAATATGATGTAAACACCCTGAATCACTGCAGTACTATCCTTAATAAATAAAGAATTGTATAAAAATATTATTCCAATTGCATATTGTAATAATATTTGTTTATTATATTGTATATATATTGCCTATATGCAGCAATTCCATGTTTTTGTAAATATATTCCACGCTCCAATATATATTTATTTATTGCGAAAAACGTTAGTATACTGCATATTTCAATTATTTGTAAAGAAATTCTAAATTTCTAAAAATTTCTAAAATTCTAAAAATTTGTAAAGAAAATTTACATATTCATGTAAAATTAAAGTTTTACACAAATATGTTATGTTCTTTATTACAAAGATTAGCAACCACGCCTGTACTATTTTTTATAATAGGGTAATAATTTACATTACTTTGGTTTAAATTATATGTTTCATAATCTAATTTTAATACTTTTTAGATTATTTTCTTTAATGTTTAGATAATATATACTTACATATAATCAAAACGTGTCCAAAATAATATACATTATATTGGAACAAAGAAATTGAATTGAATATTTTTAACAAGTAAAATTGCGAATAAACCATATATTTTCAATATTTCTATTTATGAAATAAATTTAATTTTATCATGAATTTAATAATAATATATTTTATTTCATATATTTTTTCAAATGATACTTTATTAATATCATATATTTTGATATTTAATATTAAGAATATTTTAGTCTGCATTATGTGCTTTTTTATTGTTTTGATTTTAGCCCAAAACAAAATCTATACGGAAAAAAATGTTTAACGGAATTTACGGAATTATCTTCAGCGCAAGTGTCTTCATCATAACATGTGCAATTACAATATGCTTGTTTGTCATTAAAAAAGACAATTACTGGAAATACATTGTTCACAGTCTGGAAGAAACTGTGTTTCACCTTCTTGGGGTCATAATCGCTATTATCGCCTACATCAAAACTCGACCACTCAAGTTCAGCGTTACATATTGTAAACATAATCACGACGAAATTCTGCTCTTTGTTTCCTTCTTCTTCAATGTCAACTATGTTATATCCAGTTGGCCAATTGTGTATTCTGTTTACGATTACAAAGGTGGTGTTCTGCAACCTTACCTTGTCTGGCGCGGTTTTGTCGGAGCAATGGAGCTGATCCAGATCACCTTTCAAACATACTTAATTGACGATTTACTCTATCGATGCTCGGCAGACAAGGAACACCAACTGGATAAGCCGGGTCGAAATTGGCTCGCGGCACTTTTGGGAATCAATATTTCAGTTTGGATTATTAAAAGTATTCAGGTAATAGTCAAGTATGTAGAACTTGTAACTTTAACTTCTCTAACTTCTTGTAACTGCTCTAATGGCCCATATTGGCACACTTATAAGTTGCGATTTTACTGCCTTCAGAAAAGATGGAATAATACTACTATAATACTCTTTCCAATTCAATTATAAAGTATACTATACACGGTGTCCCCCAAGTATCAGACAATGTAAAAAAATTCACTAGAAAAACGATTTGGATATTCCATTAGAGCATACA
>JAUZND010004409.1:0-32407 GCA_034780555.1 Coelogynopora nodosa
CGGCTCACAACCACGGACTCGAAAATGTGGTGTATGTTTGCTGCTTTCATCCCATGGCTTCGGAAAATTTTGAGGCAGTATAGATAACTGGTGCATTTGGATATAACATTGTCTACATGTTTGTTCATCTTCAGCTTGTTCGAGAAAATGACCCCAAGGATGTTGATTTCCTCGACACGCTTGATTCCGACGATTTCATCTGGCAAAGGGTGTCTGTTTCTAGGGCGGGTGAAGATGATTTCTTTCGATTTGTTTTCGTTGAGTGCCAGGTTATTCGAAGCTGCCCACTCACGTATGTTTTCCAGCTCACCGATAGTAGATTGTAAATTGTCCTGAGGGATGATGAGATAGGAATCATCGGCGTACTTGAGTATTGAGTTTCGGCTACTTCGAGGCTTTAAGTCGGATGCAGTGACTGTGAAGGCTAAAGGACCTATGGCAGATCCCTGTATGACACTGGAGTTGATAGTCTTCTTCTCGGACAATTTGTGTCGGAAGTTGGTTCGATGACTGTGGCAATAAAAGTAGTCGAGAAGCCAGTTATAGAGGTTGTCTGATACACCGAGTTCACTAAATTTGTCAAGTAATGAAGAGTGCCGGACAGTATCGAAGGCTTTGGAGAAATCGATTGCGATCACTCTTACATAGTGTTGTGTTTCGAGGAAGTTCGTTATAGTTGTGGTAATGGCGATGATGGCCGCTGTGGTGCTACCGGTGGGCCTGAAAGCGAATTGGTCGTCATATGAGTTGTCGGATTCGATCAAGGGGTTCAGGAGTTTGCGCACAATCAATCTTTCGGCCGTGCGAGAGAGTACTGAGGTGATTGAAATAGGTCTGAAGTCGGCGGGGTTGACTGGTGGGTTGACCTTAGCTATTGGGGTTATAGTAGCTACTTTCCACTGTAGCGGGACTCTGGATTCTTGCAGGGATTTGTTCAGGAGATCAGTGATAGGCTTCGAAAGGGAAACCGCTCCTAGTTTGAGAAGCTTTGATGGTATGTTATCGGGTCCAGTGGCTGTAGGTTTCAGTGTAAACAGCGCTTTTAGCACTTCATGATCTTCAAAATAATTCTGATTTTCCAGGACAGTTGTTTTCGGTGTTGGAGGAGTGTAATTCTGATCATTCGAGATGTAGGCGTAGTGGTTGTTCAGGTCGTCTGTTGTTAAAGTACAGTCGGTAAGCTTGTCTTTCTCGCTTTTTCCGGTGTACTTTCGAACAGCAGTCCAGACTTCATTTGCATCGCTCTTAAAGTTTAGATCTTTCATCTTACATGCGTTGTTTCTCGCTATTAGTAGCCCGACTTGGGAGGCGATACAGTCCGCTTTAACCGTTTGCCCAATTCTCATGAGATGATTTTTCTCTCGTAGAAGTCTCTTTATGGATGGAGTAACAAAAGGCGGGTCACTGGTAGTTGTCGTGATTTTTTTGGAAGGAAAATAGGTGTTCAGTCGGGTTTCAAGTTGTTCATAAAATTGGTCACATGCTTCTTGAAGTGGTTTGTCTTGTTGACATGTGATCGGAGCGCGGCTGAGTTCTTCCCGGTAACGAGCTATTTGGGCTGGCTTCCACTGACGAATTATATGTTCGTGTTTCTGTTTGTTGAGTGCGGTTTTAAGAGGGCCATTGTATGCTACTATGGCGAGGTGGTCTGATTTAACGGTCGATTTGGTGACTTTGACGTTTTTGAAAGATAAATCGCTCTGATAGATCCTATCAAGATAGTTTGGCCCTCTGGTAGGCCTATCAACTATTTGGTTAAGACTAGTGTGTTCGATGACTAGATTATCGTTGAGACCGTTGAAGTCACCCGCTAAGATGAGGGGTGTATCATGGTAACTTTGATTGAAGAAAACGGCGCAGTTCTCGAGGTAGTTCAGAAGAAGCTGATCAGGATAATTTGTTTTTGGGGGATGGTATAAAACTCCTAGAATGTAGCTGTTATTAAGATGACAGGCATGGACCCAGATAATTTCAAAGTCACTAGATAACTCTGTTTGATTAAGGGTTACGTAACGGAAACTGTCCTTTATAACTAAGGCTACGCCACCTCCTTTCCTTTTTAGCCTGTCTCTTCTGGTGACATTGTACCCTGGTATGGTTGATGATAAGGAATCGTGTTTCTTTTTATAGTGCGTCTCAGTGATAAAGGCGAAGTCGATGTTGTAACCGATTAGATCAGTAGTTAACTGCTCTAAGGCGTGCGGTTTAGCCAACGAAGCCGCGTTGAGAACATATATAGTGGGAGTAGCATTAATCGCGCGAGGGATATGAGTTGGTGAGGGGTTTGAGGCTTTAGTCCTTAGGTACAATAAACGGCACCGTGTCTGTCTGGAAACGAGTATCTTTAGGTGGAATAATCGTCGCCTTGTCTGTCTATTGATGTGTCCCGTGTGCTTGTATCGATTAATTGCTTGACGTGTGTAAGTCGTTTGCATTGTCACTCTGATTAAAGCTTGCAAAGCTTGGCTTAACGCAGACGAAAGAAAGCACCAGCTTGTGAGTTAATGTTTGTAGACGAGCGCTGTGACGTGATATAGAATTCGCTGATTGGTTGAATGAAAAGCTGGGTTCGTACAAATGCATGCAGCAATACACAGTGCAGAAACAGTGCAGTTACACAAACGAAGCACTAGCTGCTAAAAAGTAGAAAATCCGATAAAACAAATGTCTTAGGGTTGAACACGGCGAAAAGGCGATCCTGCTAATACAAAAAAGTTCAAAAGTACGACGGTAGAAGATAATGAAAATCGGTAAAATGCCAGCCTTGAAACGAGAGCGCAGATAACGTCTGCACACATTGTTGAAATCCATGTTATCAACTTTATACGGCAAATCGCGCCATGTCACATCGCGCTTGGTGGGCATAGTCCTTAATCATTCCATGAACCTGCATAAACGTTTGTAATGCATGTTTTGTTGTACGATACAATACGATACCTCATTATTAGTTTGTCCCCCGTTAACAAGGGAGTTTTAACTCCGAAATGTAAAGCTTTAAATGAAAATTTATCTCAAAAATGATACGAGAGAGTTTCTACTTTATATTACTAGTATATTCATAACATAGATCAAGGATGTTTACAAAAAATGCTCATGTACACAAGTATCATACTTTGTATTATATGTATAATCCTCGAAATAGTCATTATACTGATAACGATATATACATGTATGTTATCTTTCCTTTGACCGATTGTCTATTTTTTATATCTATCTACATTTTTATTTCGCATCGGTACGCCAAAAGATCTTTCTTTTCTTGCTGAACAGCCATCTTTCTGTTAGTACTGGAGGCACGTGCCTCTAACTATAGATGTGGATTGTTTGTTAGAGAAAGGAATTCATATACAATATATGCCTCGAACTATACGCGCTCTATATACATGCCTACGCTAACTACGGCCTTAAATAGAACAATAGGCCTATAATAACAGTTGAGATTCGCAATATAATTTCAGCGATAACGTTTGGTTGCGTGACTCTTTCGAAAAATATGTTTTTATCTTTTGATGTCATTATTATAGGTCAGGAATCGAATGATTTTATGAATGTAAAATAGAAAAAGTTATATCTAGTTGTGTACAATATATAGTTTACCTGTACACTCAGTTAGAAAGTCAGATATTGTTTATGATAATTTGCAATTAACAGTAGGCTAATAATCTTCTCTTCAACACGAAAATAACAATATAAACACGTATACAATACAAGATGATGCACTCGAATTTTTTTAATGCTTTAAGAATATAAATAAAAGTATATAGTAAATAAATTGATCATATTTCCTTTAATTTTATACTAAAAAGAATGTTTTACAAAATTAGTTTAAAACAAGCCTAAAACAATTTAAATTCATGTCATATTGTGGATATATATTCAAATAGATACTATGAACTATTTATTATGAATGCTATTCTGATAGTCTAATTAATTACTGTAGTATAAAATATATAAGTAACTCCGTTTAAGATTTTTATAAGATATTTCTTCTTTTCTGTGACACATAACTTAATTGTAATTATTTTTATAAATTAAATATGTCTAAATAATAATTGAAGCTAAATATTGAAAAACTTAAATGTTGCAGAGATATCACATAATGTACAACCTATTTTTCTAATTATTGTTGTAACACCGTTAAATATATATATATATATATATATAATGAACTTAATCTATGTTGCATCAATAAAAATGCTAACTGTCTGTTTAAGCTACAAAATAATCTATAACATACATCCTATTCTAACATTAACCGTCACAAATATATATATTTGCTATTTATTTGAAAAATATTTTTTATGTCAGTTTATTTTAGAAATAATTTTTTTTATGAAAATGCTTAAATTTCTTTTTAATCCCATTGAATTAATGAAAGACATTGATTATTCGAAAATCGCGTTTAGAAAATTAAATATGCCTCCAGTACAAGTTGACTTTGGTATTCATTAGGTACTATTTAAACAAAGTATATAAACAAAAATCTATAGAACATATAATAATACATTAAACTTGGAACGGAAATTCATGCAATGTATAATAATGGTCAGTCAGATAAAATATAGTCTTAAACAGTTTTACTTTTCTATAATAACTCCTTAAAGCAAATTGTTTTGAAAATATAATTTTAGTGGCAGAAATGTATTTATAATTCGTTTTAGATAATTGTATTTTTTGAAAATAGTATTTATGGACAGTTAATGATATTAGAATTTTAAATCGAATCATCTTCTATAAGCACACATATTTTGATAAAATCTTAAATGACTAAACGCAGTTATGCATAATATCATTAGAGAAAATTTGACAGTAAAATTTTATAAATTATTTAATTTTTAAAACACCATTTTTTGTGGTATTTCATGTCGTAATGCAAAGATTTAATCCTATTTAAATAGAACTGCATTTATTTTGATGCAGTAAATTCTGAGTGTTTATTCATTATATGTATTAGTCCTGGAAACCATTTAAACCGCATTTGAGAAGTAAAAAGTTTAATTTAAATGATAGATGAATATTAATAATTCAGATACTGCGATTAAATGAATTTACGTACTGTATAATTTTTACAGATTTTTCAAAAGATTAAATTTGCATTATCACATTCCAGTGGCTTCGCTATTCGTACATATTGATCGTTTAAAAGCCTCAATCAAGGTCATATCTACAGTATATGAAATTAGAGTAGGTAAACTAACTCTTAGAATTAGCAATAGCGTAATGTTGCGTTTTCACTTCCATAACAATAATAATTTTCTTAAATATTTCAAGCATAGATATATATCAGATTATGATAATAGGTAAAAACCCAGTCTATGATGCTCAAAATAAAAAAGTTATAAATATTTTGTTAATGAAGCTATTATTTATATTATAGCAGGTTTAGTCATATACTATATAGTACTATTTGTTGCTTTACAAAACAATAAATTTCGTAAAGTAACTTTAAGGTATGTTGCGATAAAAACACTTCCCTAACTCAAGTATATATGTGATGTATACTATATGATATAATATAATATACACTTTACCAGATTGGCCGAAGTTGCGCGATATGCCTACCAGAAGCACATACCTCCTATCCTAAGGGAGATCACAACCAAACCTTGGGAATATACCGACATCGTCACAGCCCGTACACTCCCGAGACAGAAATGGCGAACTTCTCGCTCCAGCACCGAAGCAAAACAAGAAGCGCTGTCTGCCGCCTACGAAAATTTCATAACTATATGCAATCAAACAGGAAGCCTTCTAAACCAGCGCTGCTGAACGAGTTGAATGTGGTAGGGAAAAAGGAAAAACAAGGGAGACTTTCCAAACAATTGAAAAACTTATTAGTCGCAGAAAAAAAATTCAGTGTTTAATCGCAGCATATTCTAATCAAGAACACATCGACATTCTAAAAGAAAATTTCGAATCTCCTCTAACAACTAGAGAGCCAGATACTCACATTCCCACGATGAAGGTGTTCGACAAACTCGAGATTAATGCAGGTCTCTTCCCTACAGAAGAGCTCGCCGGAGCAACCACGCATCTGAACAATGGCACAGCAGTGGAAACAGACAAGGTGTCAGCAGAATTGTTGAAGGAGAGCCAAATACACAATCTAATAACTCCTAGATACAAGGATATCTACTCTTCAGAGACAGCACCAAAATAATGGCTATCTGCACGAATATGTAGCATCTATCCACAAAAAGGGCGACACCAGTCCACCGGAGAACTACTGAAGTATTTATTTACTTTATCTTGGATCTAAATTATTCGACACAATTCTCCTCAACCGCATCCGCACTATACTAGACCCCCTTGTAAGCCCCAACCAGAATGGTTTTCGTACGAGTCGCAGCACCTCGCAACATGTACTCGCTATGAGAAGAATAGTCGAGGAATGTATTTCTAAAACAACCCATCCGTGTAGCAACATTTATCGATTTTTATAAGGTGTTTGACAGCCTTATATGTATGGCATACCTGACAGACTCACCCGCCTGATCATGGCACTGCATACAACACAACGGCAAATGTCCTCACTCTAGACGGACCAGGTTAAGATTTCACTATTACCGCGGTTGTCTTGCAAGGCATATATTTTTGTTGACTACATCATGCGAATGGCTGAAAGAGAAGTAGGAACAACCGTTTGCTTCAAACTTCATACATGGAGATCGAGTCGATATATTATTCAATGGCCACAATTCACTTGGTGATATATCAATCAATGGCCACAATTCACTCGATGATGTATCAATCAATGGCCACAATTCACTCGATGATGTATCAATCAATGGCCATAATTCACTCGATGATGTATCAATCAATGGCCATAATTCACTCGATGATGTATCAATCAATGGCCACAATTCACTTAGTGATATATCAATCAATGGCCACAATTCACTCGATGATGTATCAATAAATGGCCACAATTCACTCGATGATGTATCAATCAATGGCCACAATTCACTCGATGATGTATCAATCAATGGCCAAAATTCACTCGGTGATGTATCAATCAATGGCCACAATTCACTCGATGATATATATATACACTAGACCACAAAATGGAAACCCGAAATATTATTGAATAATTATAGCTATCAGAGTGCACAAATCAAGTAACGTAATCGCTGTGTGTGTCTATGTATCAAAGAAATCGAAATAGCTGTTTAAGAATCTTGTTACAACACACAAGACACACGCATGACATATTATTATTTTGCTGTGATAATATGCTTGCTCATATTCCAGATGCTATTAGGAACCAAATGGTTGGGATGCGGAAAGCTGGAGCAAGTTTGTCTGTTATTGGGAGAGAATTTAACAAAGGAAAAGGAACAATTTTAAAGATTATCCAGAAGTACGAAGACCATGGTTCTACTAAACATAGAAGAGGAAATGGCCGTTCACGATGTACCTCCATCCAAACAGATCGACTTTTAGTTCGAACTGCTGGACTGAATCGATGGATGCCTGCAACGGTTTTACAACACCAAGTTCCTGTAAATCAAAATAAAAAAATCCACCATCAGTGAAAACTGTTCGACGTCGTTTAGCTGAAGTGAATCTTAAACGACGAATACCTAGAAAAAGACTAAGACTTACACCAGTACATATTGCTGCTCGTATGCAATGGGCTATGGCACATTCACATTGGCGAGAAATTCAGTGGCGAAGGATTATTTGGACAGATGAAAATCGTTTCAAGTTAGTAAGAACAGATAACAGGATTCGAGTTTGGCGAGAACCCCGACAAGAATGGTTAAAAGAAAATGTTGTTGAAACATTAGCATCTGGAGGAGGGAGTATTATAGTTTCGGCTGGAATTAAATATCTTGGGAAGACGGAATTAGTTGTCTGTAATCGTGTTAATGGAGATAGTTATAGAAATATTGCTCACCAAACTTTGGGACCAAATGACAATTGGCTACTAATGGACGATAATGCTACACATCACCGAAATCGAGTTGTCTATGCCTTCAAGCGAAATTCAGGGATTAGGACAATCAGGTGGCCTAGCCGATCTCCTGATATGAATCCGATCAAACACTTTAAGTGTTTCCCATAACATAAGTATTATGTTATGGGATATCCTCAAAAATCTTGTGGCAAAAAGAAATCCTCACACATCAAATGAACTGCGTAACTTTCTTTTGGAGGAATGAAGAGTTTTTGCCTCTTAACGTGATCCAGAATTTGGCGGACACGACGGGTTGGAACGGCGAATGGGGGATATACGAGATACTAATTTTCTGTACATAATTCATGTTATACCTAATTGTAAATATATTGTACATAAATCATGTTATACCTAATTGTAAATATATTGTACATAAATCATGTTATAATTGTATATTTTGTACATATAATAAATTATTATTCAATAATTAAACAATAATTTTTAAAATAATAATTAAACAATCTTTTTTATTCTTATTATTTGGGGTTTCCATTTTTTTGGTCTAGTGTATATAACAATCAGCTATTGTCTACTCTAGGATACTGATGTACAAAATTCGTTTGTTTATTGAAAATTTTTTATAGGTCTAAATTGTTGAAAATAAATACATAATTGTATAAATATTAGTATGTTGTTATGGCTCATTTTCAGGCATATAATTTATAACAAATTCTGTTTATAACAAATCGATCACAGATGATAAAGCAAAATCACTAGCATACATCGAGATGAACTTGTATTGAATTATTGTGTCCTAGAACCAGAAAAAACAAAACTAAGAAAAAATAATGAAAGCGCAAACTAAAACGTAGAATTAAAGCAAATTACAAGGATGTAGACATTCAAATTACAGAAACATGAATGGATTATGCAATCAAAAGTCTGAAAAATAACCAAGCGGCAGATGAAGTGGAGTTAATAATAAACCTCCACAGAACATAAAAGATCAGAAACAACCTAAGACAGCCTTCTATCGGTCCTTAACTCTAGTTAAATGAAAAGTTATGTACCCTGAAGTTGGAAGATCGGAATCCTCCAACTCATCCTGAAACCAGGGAAATATACCATAATATATTAAAGAAATAACTACTTAAATAATTATTTCAAATAACCCACAGAAAAATGATTTCGAATTGAATCGAAACATTAAAAATATATATATCTTCGGTGGATTGATTCATAATTTAGGAAGAATGACAGATATGCCTTAAAAAATAAAGAGATCGTTATTAAATAAAATTATAAAAATATACAAATTAAATCAAATTATTAAAATTTATAATGAATACCTAATGATTATTTGTTAAATTCTAAAATTATTGATTGATGATTTACAAATATTGATTGGCTATTATAAATATTAATTATTAAAATAAAATCATTTGCCCTGTCTAAATCTTACCAAAAAATCTAATTAGAATCCTATGAAAAATGTTTAATAAATCTTATAGTGACATTTTATCTATTCATTCTAAGGAACGCATATGAGTTAAATTATTATTAATAACAATTTATACACTATAGCTACCCTTTTTAACTATTTTGATTTTAATAACATTTCATTAATTTGTAATAACTGTCAAATTATACAAATAGCAGAACCAGAGTTCATCAGTTATAACGATAAAACTTTGTTAACCATCATTCTGTTTACTTTCACATATATTTATCATTCCTTCAAAATTAACCATAAAATCGGTAATCTACAATTTTTCTATATGTCTCATGCATTTTATATATCTGAAAATCTTTTAAAAATCATCTTAAAGAATGTTAACTAACTGTTATTGATGTTATTGTAAATTGCGATTCATATTATATTATGTTTGTGTGTGTTTACACACTGCACAATAATACCTGTAACTATGTCACAGTTACTATACAATAATAATTTATGAGCGTATTGTAAATTTAAAAAAATCATTTTAATATTATTAAAAGCAGTCATTAAATATTTTGCAATAAAAACAAAAAATAAAATCCAAGCTCCAAGATATCTATAATATTACATTATGTTATATTTATAGTAACTAGACACTTTCACATTATACATACATATTTGTTAATGAATAGAATGTAGTATGCTAATTATAGTTAGATTTAATAACATAGAATACCTACCTAAAACATAATTTCATAAATATATCTTAGAAAGAAGTTAAGGTAAATTATCCTGATACCTTGAAGCTAACATAATCTTACGATTAATTACACCACTAACACGACAGGAAAACGAATCTCAATTAGTTATCCTGTTATTTTGTTTATGGAAAAGGGAGTTATTGACTAATATTTATTGGCTAACAGTTATTGGCTAACTGTACTTGCAAAACTATACAATTTTTTCATTAAAATCATTATGTTGGAATAAGAAATATTCAATTAGTGACAAAAATTATTAATATAAAAAAATCGTTATTAAAATACATGTTTCAAAATAAATGATGTATATTATGTATATTATTAAGTTTAATAAGTTTAATAAGTTTACGGGATTTAATTAAATCAAGTACATTTATATAATATTATCCATACTAATACTAGTTTTCGATAGTATATTATAATTATTGTAAGTGTTTTTATATTAACATTTTTTTAAATACTATTAAGACAGGTTCATTTTTGGATTTTAGAATATTTTGTGATAACTTTGTGATTTTGTAATACTTTGTGATAACTTGTTTAAAAAAGTACAATTTTTGTGATAGCTTGAAATATAGCAATATATTATACGTTATAAAAGCCTTTGTTATTTTAATCAATCGCAAAAAAGTACAACTTTTCTTATACAAGTTATTACAAGGTCAATTAAAATATACTTATAAAAACAAAGACAAAAAATTATATTATCTTTCATGTTATCATCCTTGTCTACCACAATTAACATATTCAAATTCTATAGTATATAGCAACAATTTATTCTAGTATTTGATATTTCGCTAGATATATTAACTACTGACCTCAGACACGATGGACATCCAAATAACAAATTCAATTCTATATTGAGATATAGGACTAGAATATGAGCTCCTGAATTGCTATAAATGGTTGATTTTTATACTTTATAAATAATTGACTTCAAATTTTAGTAAAAATAAATATGTGAGCTGATGACTTGTAAAGCTGGATATTTTTTAATGATAAGCTTAATTTGCAGTTAAATACTATCTCAGTTTTATGTATTTTATATGTAGGTATACAAATTAATTGCAAAATCACGCTCTAGTTTCCTGATAACGTGCTATTTTATGCATTTGATTATATAATTAGATAATATAATATTATAATATATGTGTTTCAAACGTCTCCATTAGCGATAGTTAATAAAGAATACAAATCCACAAAGTGATAATGACGACACACATAATCATCAAACGTCAAAATTAATTACCTCTAGGATTCGTAAAATACTAATTTCATATAGTCACCACTAAACTCTTGGGTAGGATAATTTGTTTGTGTCAAGTCAGTTTTAATAGTGCTGATAATGCTGATAAAATGGTAGAGGAACTGTAGTTTTTATTAACACTAGATAAAATGGAAGACGATAAAATGTTTTATATTCCATTGTTAGATTAAATTATAATAAAATAATGAAACGACAATGATCGCCATCAATCTATTTAGATGTTTAACTTTAAATTATATTTAGTTGTAGTGTAGCGGCTACTGGTTATTCATTTTCAGATAACTGAAAATGTTGTTATTACTATATACATACGTATATATACTATATAAGTATTGTGCACAGCGTTCCCTGACCCTTACAAAGTTTTTCGGTTAATAAAATGCAGTTAGTTTTACAAATTCATTGATGGTGTGATTTTAGCAACAACAAAAAAGTGTTTGCTTTTTAGAGTTAAATTAGAGTTAGATTTGCAATGAAACAAAAAAGGGGAAACAATTGACAACTAAAGAAGAATTATATTAGAAACGTCTCGCTTATTCAACCTGATTTAAGACAATATTTATTATTAAACATTTTCTAGCGGTTAATTTAACAGCTTTATTTATTTATTAATTTATTAAGCAGTATTTATTTATACATTTATTTTAAACAAATATATTTTTAAAATGATGTAAAAATATTCTTACGCGTGGCTGGTTTTTTGAGTTCATTATCTGCACTATCCATAAAGTGGACGATGAAATCTCCTTGATCAAGAAGAAAGTAGTGCTTGACAGATCTGTGACAGAAGATACAATGCACTAGTTAGCAAGAAAGAAAAACAGTAATATAATACCGTATCTTATTTAACCAGTAATACATTTACTCAGACATTAAAAACAACTCCTACGAATGAAACTATAACCACAATTGTTGTAATATACGAAATGAAAATGTGATACTGCAAATAATAGTATAATTGATAAATAATTTAAAAAAGTAAAAACTTTTAACATTCATTAATTTAGTGCGGGATTCAGGGTGTCGGGCAATTTCCACCAAAAAAGTCTATAAAAAATATATATTATTATGTCAATATATATATATAAATTATGTAATGTATATGTATCCATTAAGTAATATTATCAAAGCTGCTAATATGATTTGATCGGCATCTTTGACAATGTAATGTTATCAAGTAATGTAATATACCAAAACTGTCAGTACAGAATTGATGATGATAATATGATCTTTAGCAAACTAATTGGCCACAAAAATAATGTATTGTACAATAATGTATTGTAATAAATTTGCATGAGTCTTTGAATTGGTTTTTTAAAGCTTTTCTGTATAGATTACTAACTTTATACAACATCAGTATGTTTATTTAATTTTAAAATGGCACTCTCGATTTCACTCTTCACTCCTTTTTGCCATTATTTGGAGGGCAGGAGGAACTAGCGCTTCCTCCATCCTCACTTCAAACAGGGCTTTAATTTTGCACTTGTGTCTACTCCCTAATATTCGATTCCCTTTCCTTGGACCACGTCATGAGAAACAGAGGCTAGGTGCCACAATAATGTTTATTTGATTTTTCATATCGTTATTATGTTTAATATTGCGTATAATAAATAATAATTATAATATTCCAATAAAATAGAGTAATATCAATAAAAATAATCTGAGCGTACTTAAGCCTCTCCTTGAGCTCCTTATCCTTCATCATCAAGTCGAGCAGAAGGCGACTTGAGTAAGTGTAAGCCCGGTCGATTTGATCAACGTACTGACGCTCATTGACACCATAGACGATCTCTTCAGCCGTTTGAAACACATTTGTCGTGGTACCTGTTTGAGTAAAAATTGGATAAGAGCGGGAAAATAAAGTAATATTAGTAACTGTATTAAATTAAATAAGATTATAAAAGTAATAAAAATAATATTAGTATCAGGAACAAAAAAATAAAATCGTTAACATTTAGAGAAACAATAAAAGGAAAGTTGAAAACAGTTTAGAATTAAACCAAAAAACGTAGGACAACTATACAAAAAAGAATGGAGGATTGTTTTATTTATACTTTGATTCCATTAAAATGATTAATTTTCATATTATAACAATATGAGGCAAATAATATTATAGAAATAATTTAATTTAGTTATTTCATTACAAAATAATAAATATTCATCAAATGGTATATATTTAAACAATAAGAATTTATTACATTATTTTTATTTTGCATGGAAATATATTTTTTTAAATAACTGGTAACAGCATTTGTATATTATAGTGTACTAACAAAATATCTACAAATCTAAATTAAAAAAACATTAAAAAAATTTAAAAATTGTTGGAAAATGTAGTCTGCATAATGTACAACAGCTGTTGCTCGTTCCCCAAGTGTGCATCACTAACTAAACGGTCTGTGTTAGTGGGACCGTTTCTCTAAAATACTTCTAAAATATCTAAAACGGTCTAATAAACTCTGTTGAAAGAGATTAATATCAGGACGAGCTGGTTAATATTTCATCTTGAACAAGATTAGAAAACGGTTGGGAATGTACTACAATCATGTATTTACAATGTCGTAAAATAAACTACGAATGTTTGAATTGGAAGACAGTTTCGACATTGTAATAAATATGCAATAAAGAAACATACAACTTTAAAATTAACTGCAAGAATAAAAATGAATAAAACCAAGTTCATTTATTTAACGTATTTTGTTTACCTATATATCTAGAACCAGTACAAACAGTAGAGAGAGAGAGAGCACTACCTCTTCGAGCTAAATTTGTTAATTTTACATGATATTATAATACATGATAGTAACAAACTAATAATTATTATATTAAACATATTACCTTATTCGAAGTGAATTTTTACCATATGTACCATTTTATTTGTAATGTTTTCACTATATTTTTACTAAAGCCAAAACATATAGTAAGATCCTTAACTTTAATTAATGTATATCAAAATGTTAAGTCAACATGTTTATGTATTCAAAGAGGGATTACAATAAAATTAATGACAAGTCAATTTCATGTAAGTAAAATTAATTGCTTTGCATCAGTGGCAGTAATTAAATTGTTTCTGCTTAGGATTTATAATCGTTTAATCTAGTTTATAATTTAGTTTTTATCGTTTTATGAGCCAACATGACAAGTGAATATCTAGGGGTAATTTTCTTTTCAATAACAGTTTTGAATGAAAAGAATAAAGCTAATTATATTTTTAATGTCCTCCTTCATGGGCAAATGATAAACATTTAAATTGCAATGATCATTAAAATGGTAAATTAAAAAATATATAATCCTATTATAATATAAATGAATGCCGGTGATGAAATTTAAATTTAAACAGAATATAAATGTAATAAAAAAAACCACCTCATCATGACAGGTAGATGAATAAAACAAATAATA
The DNA here is from genome assembly GCA_034780555.1 of Coelogynopora nodosa. Taxonomy (NCBI): domain Eukaryota; kingdom Metazoa; phylum Platyhelminthes; order Proseriata; family Coelogynoporidae; genus Coelogynopora; species Coelogynopora nodosa. Next base: position 14,772 of record JAUZND010004409.1, read on the forward strand.
ATGTTCTAATGACAAGTTTTAAAGAGAGACAATCAATGTTTAGAATACAAACATCCTATTGTTGCGCGATAGTCTGATAATTGGCACTATAGGACGGTCGCGGTGCGATGAGTACAGTTAACCTGAAGAGAAAGGATAACTATAGAGGCGGATTCATACCTCGAGTAGCATGAATAGCGTAGATTTTCCTTTAAGCGTATCTTTAATCTAGAGTATTCAATATTTTTTTATAGAACTTTTTATTTATCTATTTATTTATTTGCGACCTAGGTTTCGGTCAATTTTAATTTTGTATTGCTTTTTATTCTAGCCAAACTATTTTATCTAGAGCAGCTTGTCACGCTACATGAAGAGCAATGCATCCTTTATATCGCCTAAAAGTATATCGTAATGTCCGTCCTACTGTTCCAGGAAGAGTAGCTTCAAGTTATAAATTTTAAATATATGTTGTACAAGGTTTGTACATCGTACGCCAAGCGAAACTTAGTGTATGTCGTTATTATCTATAATACTTTTTAAAAATTCATTTAGACTTGAACTCTTTCCTTTCATTTTATTGATTAGTGCTCGTGGTGTCTATATTAGTTCATGAGTATTTCGTAATGATACCAATTGTTGGTTTTAAACTTCATTCTCGAAAAATAATAAGTTACAAGTATGAATAGCCTCACCGGCTAACTAATCTATACTTGTTTAAGATGATATGCGATAGACACAACTGATTGATATATCTATGGTATTTACAACCATTGTAAATTTATAATGGATAGTGAAACCATAATTATATTATTTAACGTATTGTAGATAAAATTAATTTTATATTGATATAAAAATCGATATACAATACCTCATGCGTACATAATTTTAAATTAGATATCATGTATGAGGCATTGTATTTAGATTTAAGTGCAATCAATATAAAATAAAATACAAACAAACAATGCAGACACGTTGTCTTCCGAGTTAATATATTTTTAAAACTAGATCGTGTGTAATTATGCTAATTTTTAATTCTGCTTTCACTGCCTGTCCCTTTTCATGAACCATGTTATTATTTATAAGTTATGAAACATATAAAATGGTTGGCATATTCATAGGGCATTCATATTTAAAATAAAAATATCACAGAAAATTAGATAATACAGGAAATGATGGCAGCATTGTTATATACAATATTATATTACTTCCAGAAAAGTGAGAAAATGTTAAATTATCGAAAGCCAATAACTAAATTCTATGTTTAAATTCATTAAAAAATAATAGAAAGTTACAACCCACACTTCGAAATATGATAAATTTTGACTTACCACACTGATGCACCACGTTTAGATATTTCCCAGTATTAAGAATACGCGTGGTATAGGGCTCCAGAAACGTTGGCACTCGATTGGGGGCGATGGTGTATCGTTTATCCCAATAATCGTTGATGTACTCTTGAGAGAGGAGGTCCATCTTGGGTCCACGTCTGCGACTCTCTTCGATGAAAAACTAGAATGCAAATATTTAATAAAGCCATTTACAAGGCATCACTTTGGCTACTTTTAAAATGAACTAAGGTGTGCCGGAGAATATTTTGATATAATGCTAAAAGAGCAATATTCTTCACTGGCTTAAAATAATGTTAACCCGATTAACCTTTGATGATATTATGTGGTCGCGGGTAGGGGGGTGTACAAGGACTGTGGATGGTATTGTAAGATATCTCTGAACTTAATAATTTAAATTGCTATATAATAAATGCCACAAATTTGATGTATGCCTATAGATAACAAACATTTAATTAATAATGTTGGTCAATTTGCTTGTATCGAATTCGCCTCTAATGCATTATTTTGTATTATATAATTATTGTTTGGTTTATAGACTACATTTTCGTTATTATGCAGGATAATTAGCTAGCTATTTTTTGCTAGTTAGAGCCATGTTCGGAAGTGGATAAAAAATTGGTAAAATTATCGAGGGTAGAAAATCATTAGATGGGATCATTTCAAAGTATACTTATACGACGATAGAGGTAAATATAGCCAAGTTCTAATTATAATTTACATTTCCAGGGTTATCTATACAATATCGTTTTACATGGATAAGACATTAACAGTTTAGAAATAGTAAAATATGCTAGTTTACATGCAATGATTTAAGTAACAATGTTAAACACTGAAACATTATATATGCTAAAATAGCAGTAATAACTAAATTGTAATTTTTATCTAAAGTACTAATGTAATTTTTATCTAAAGTACTAATGTAATTTTTATCTAAAGTACTAATGTAATTTAAGTGATCTAAACTAATTACACCAAACTAGACCTATTGATTTCTACTTAAAGGTTATACATCAAAGAATAAACTATTTGAAGTAGTATAAAACTAAACATAAATATGCTAAATTTAGTATAAAATAAAAATATACATATTTAAGAAAAGGTTGACGCGAAGTCCAATTTCTAATAATAGGTCAATCAAAAAAAATCGGTAATTTTAGTATACATACCAAAATAACAGCTATTTTCTAGATTAGGCTTATATTAAAAGCTTTGCGAGTATTCTGCTTGAAAACAAATATCCGGTCAAAACGGAATTATTAAAATAAGTAAAAACGAATAAATAATACCTACTTTGTAATATTAGGTAAATTAAATGAAGACGGGCTCATATTTTTCACATTTTTCAAAACAAAATATTTCCCAATCAGTATTATCGAATCATACAGACATTTGTTATATACTTTATCCATGCCTAAAAAATGCATTTAAGAGTGCAGTCAGTTGCGACATATGAGTCCTAAAATTAACAAAAAACATAACAAAGTTATATTGCAACTTCTGAATATTATTAGACAATAGCACGGAGAAAATAGTATAAATAGTTGAATTGAAATTAAAAAAAAGTGAAATTTACTAAATTAAAACAATATCTATAAAATCTATAACCAAAATTGATAAAAGGGAGACATACTTTTAGTTGAAAACTCACTAGTAAGAAGTTTCGAAATGCTTTGTTTATCTTTGAACCATTTATTACAATATGAAGCAAATAGTCATTAGACCAGCCCATCAATTTGGCCATTTTATAAAAAGTGATCGACCATTGATTCAGACACATAATGACAAAATAAAGATTGAGCCGCAGTAAACTGATTTAACTAAAAAAAAATCTCACAGATCAAAACTAAACATGATTACCACACTGTTTTTTCTTCTGAGATGTAGTCGTTTCATCAAATTAAAGATTATGGACTACTCTTTATTCCTTGTTTTTGCATTTGATGAAGATATGGGGAAATTACTAGTAGTATCACATACATAGTTTTTGCCTCACTTTGTTTGTAACATTAGTAGCATTAGCATAACATAGTTACTAAATATGTGCGTAGGACAAACAATTCGGAATATATACTTTAGAATGCATAAAATTTGAATTGTATAAACAATGCATAAGAATTGTTATATTTTAAAAACTATATATTTTGTTTTATTTTGGATGGAAATTGAATTATTTGTTTGTGGTGAAGTGGGAGGACTGCTAACGTGAACATCAGTCCTGAAACAAGTCAAAACTAATAGCGGACATAACTTTACAGAAATATCGCAAAACAATTGGTGGCTGTTTGATGACTCTCATTATATAACAACTCATAACTCAGGGTTCGTACGCCTCCATTGGATCAAAATTCAAGGGGACCTTCAAGTGGTGATATTTTAACTAAAATAGATAACTAATATAATAATAATAAATATTGGGATCAAAATTTATTAATACATTATAATTATATACAGTTTCACAGTAAATGTTTGAAACTTTATATAATTTGGAAAATTATGAAGACTTCAATGAAACACAAAATAGACATATTCATCACTAAAATATTTATTTAGGAATTATTTATGTCAGTAGTAGAATAATAAAAATTATCAATAATTTATTTTATAATGTTATGTAACAAAATTTGATGGTTTTCAAAGAGTCATTGTAAATTCAAGGGTTCTCAATAGTTCATGGGTAAATGAAAGGGTTCTAAATGGGCCGTATGGGTCAACATCAACAGTCTATTTGTATAGAAAAATTAATCTGTCAATTAATTTTAAGTTTATTCCTTTATTGATTTCTAGTATTCCTTATTATTAATAAAATTAATTCTTTCTAGTTTGCAATTTTTTATACAATTTTATTAAATGATTATTATGTTTGTATCCTATTTAATATTATTAAATTTATTGCTAAAAATGTCTTTGACTCAAAGCTAGATCAAAATAAGTTATATGAAAGAATTGTGTTTTTATTTGAATTGTAAGCCTAAACCTACTGAAACTCAAGACGGGAAGTGAGCCAAAGGAAAAATTGGCCTTTGATTTCAAACCGGGTCAACTGCATAAATCGGAACAATATATATATTTTTTAATAACATTAGATTCAGGCCGTAGTTGTAATACAGTAAAAGATCTGTTTATATAAAAACAACCACTGATAAATGGAAAAAGCGTACCTCATTGCAAGTGTCCGAAACGACACCTCGATATATCCATTTCTGAAGAACTTCGAAAAATGGAACGCTAGCCTGGAAAGGTAAAATAACTCAAATTATTTCATTAAATACAAATATGAAACAAGTAATAAATTATATATTTTATAATGTAACAAAATTCAAGAGTTTTCAGAATATTTACGAGATAAATATATTAACCACACTGTTAATTGTGTGGTAATTTTATAGATACAATACTACCAAACAGTAAAATAATTATAATCTTAATTAAAAAAATTATTATTGCAGTCACATTTCCAGTATATCTAAGTAACCTGAGGATTAAAATATGGTTCTCAAAAGGCCTAAAAAATATTATAATTAACATAATTATTACTATCAGCTAATACATTATAATACGTTTTTTTCTTTTTAATTAACTATTATTAAAAAAGAAGATAAAAACTGCTTCGCTCAAGTAATATATCATAGGAAAATGTAAAATTAAAAAATACATTTTTGGTAAATTCTACATTATACTCACATATTAAATACTAGTAAGTGAAATATAATGCTTAATACTTTATTTTCATCTATAAGATATTATGATAATTATGACTAAAGCTTGTGCATAAAAACTATTTTAGACATTAATTTATAATATTTAAGAAATGCTATTACACCCTCAAAAACGGCTTAATAATTTTCTCATTAACAAGAGTTGTTCCCTCGTAGTCTCACCGCCTGAATAAGATAGAGGTAGAGCTGGTGCAACTTGGGCTCGCCCACCGAGGCCCTCGTGAGTTCGTGCAACAGACTAAGCACTGCACCACCCAAACACTCGCCAGTGTTGATGGAGCACGTGACCCCGCCCAACGCCTCCAGAAACCGGGCCGTGTCCTGCAGATAGAAAAGCAGCCGCGAGAGTCGCACTTGGCCGGCCCGGTGCTGCTGCTCCAGCTGGCACATGAGTACCGTGTAGTCCTTGAGGAGGCTGCGGATTGCCGCAGCCAGCGCCTGGTTCACCATACCGTACTCGAAGGCGGACTTCTCTGAAGGTGTGTACAGGAATGGTAACGTCCCAGATAAACAATTAACACATTTTAAATAGTAAAAAGTTAAGCAAAGAGCCACACATATTGTTAAAAATTTAAAGATAGTGTTGACTAACAGTAGAATTAACAAGAGTAGTCGTACATTTTAGATAAGATTTTCCATAAATTTATAGTGATTAATTGATCTTATATTCCTAACAAATAACTTTCCGATCTTGTTCAAACAAAATATCCTTATTATTTGATTTCGAGTCATTTTATAGAACTTAGATAAAACGATAAAAATAATTCAAAAAATGATATTTCAAACTAAACTACAATAAATTGAAATATAGTAATCTTGTAAACCATTGAAAATTTAAAAAATTCTTTTTTCAATCCATATAAAAATATTTAGAATATATGAAAACACATCAATAAAAATTGTCAAAAACACATTTCTCTAATAAAAATTGTATTTTTAAATGTTAAACATTAGATATGTATTAGATGTCACAAACAAATTATTTAAAAAAACTTTTTATTTTCACTAAGAATAGATGTAGCTCAGATATTATAAAAAATAGTCAATTTTCAAAAAATATAAAATTTGTGTTTGTAGTCCAACAATAACGTCACAGACACCCAAACATGTAACTTGTTTTTTTGGAAATGTTCAAATAATGTTAATAACTTTTACATTAACTATGTGAAATTTGAATCTTACTTTAATCTGTGTAAAATCTTAATTAAATGAATGCTTTTGAAATGACAGCCCCTAAAAAATGGGTGTATTTTTACACTCCCTAGAAGTCCTACAAAGTGCACAATGTCCTACAATGTGCAATTCTACTGTTAATCAATAAATTATTCTTGCTCTTGTATGTTTTTTTACAAATTGATTGAAATTGTTGATAACCTGTTCTAATATTGGTATTCTAATCAGGTTTATTGATATATACTAATGCATTTTGCTAGAATAAAAAATAAGTACATTATATCCATTAATACGTTATATACTAGATATACTTTATATATGAATTATCCTGTATCTACTAATAATTAACAATACGTAAAAAATTATTGTTTCGGATTTCATTTGCAATGCATTATTTGATGTAATTTCATAGTTTTCGAGACTTTTCTACACACCTCTCTAAATACGGTAAACATATCTTTTTATATGAAATGTCTGATACAAGAGTCTGATATATCTATCACATAGAAGGAAATTACATCAAATTAGACCACAAAACGAGACCGTGACATCAAGACCAACAAGATGCGATGACCAATTATCAGTTGAAATATTTTGCTAGTTAATAATTTTATTTATTCTATTATAATATTTAATATTATTGTTATGTCTAGTTTGTCTCAAAATTTTATTGATATCAATCAGTTTCTGTTCGATCTGTGTGTGTAGGCTAGTCATAAACAAATAAATATAAAAATGATCTCCCAAAATGTCATAAATTTCCTTTTGATTCTATCAAATCTGTGTGCAATAATAAATAAACAGAAAATTAATTATTTACCTTGAATATTTTCTCTCCAAAATGGCAAAAATAGAACAAAATATGTCTTATCTCATATGGTTATCTGCGTGGTTGTAGTTGCTCAACCAAATTTGACCTCTCAAGTCGTGTTACGAATTAAATCAATTTAATTCTCCAAATAAGCTTCTATTTATTAAACGAGTTAAAAGTAACATAATGTCACAGTTTCATTTGCAGATAGTTGATATATTCGATACCAGAAGTTGATATTATTTTTTCTAAATAAATCTGTATACAAATATTTTCTTATAGAAAGTATGGAAAAATGTGTTTCAAAAACAAATCAACCAATTCAGATATCCAAAAAACCCGAATAACTAATATATACTGTATCATTACATTGTAATGTAAAAATAATAAATTTAAAATTACTAGTATCCATTGAAATAATTGTTTTTTGACTAATGCCATTTGATCAGCCTACTTAATTGTATTAATTTAAATTGAAAATTATTAAAACGTGTGTAAAAAACAGTTTGTTTACATATATATTAACATTATCGATTATGTATGACAATTGAATTAATTCTCAAGAGAGAAATGTTACAACATATTGTCTTCCACCCACGCCACAAAAAGTTAATTAAAAAATCGACAGTTAATTGACATTACCCCACTATTATTAATAGCACAAAATAACACCATTAAAAATTTTTTAACAATTATATATTTAACTATATCAAAATTGTAACTGGCGAGCATTATTTTTAGAATGTACACTTACAAATAAAAAAATAAAACATAAGATTAGTTTTATGATTTAGTTAATATAGGTAGATTGAACTTAAAAGTAGAAGTTTATAATGGATATCCTCATAATTGTGTGCAAACATCTCTAATCCCACTGCAGGCACACTTAGCAAACAATAGGCGAGTTCTTCAAGCATTTAAGTTAAATGTAAGGTTACAATTTTGAAATTATATCTATCTGTACTTTGAAACAGAAAAGATCAAAGCCAGTCAGAAGATCATATAAAAGTATAAATAAACATATTATACATTATTTGTCGCCTTTAAAAACATAATTATACATTGATAATGGTGTCATTATCACAGGATGTTGAATATGTTGTTAAGTCAGAAAGAATTTTATTTTAAGAGTAGTGTAAAATGTTGATAGATTATGTTCTAAATAATGTTAATATGCTCTTTGCTTAATTAAATGTTTTGTTTATAAAGGTGTATATTCAAATTTAAATATTATATTTAAAATATAATTAAAATATTTTTTTCAACTATTTATTAGCTGTTTATTAGCTATTTATTCAATAGTTGTTTTTGATTCTGTCCATAATATGTATTATGAAAATACAATTTGCGTTATTAAACATTCAATTATTACAAATAATCACATAATATGTACAATACTACTAAGTAGTAATCAAACAAAATAAATCGATCATTTATTAAATAATTATTTTTTAAATATTGGAAAAGTCATTCATTACCTTCAACAAACCGAACAACTATTGAATAATTTGAACAAATGGGAAGTATCTGCTCAACAGCTTCAGCAAAAGCTCGATCTGAAATAAGATATGTTCAAACAGTTATGGTGAAAAAGTGATTAACTATGACTGTCAACATCTAGAAAACATGAATATAATCATAAACCATTTGAATACTCTGGCTGTTTTAAAAACAAAAATAAACTATTAATTAATTATTACGTGCATGATTACATTCTGATCAAACTGGACACAGAAAACTATTGATTTTGTAAAATGTTGAATCTTATCTAATAGAAATTTTATAATTGAAAATATTGAATAATATAATATAATTTAATCAATGTTACCAATTAAGCATGCCAATAAAGATGCAATAGAAAAACATTACATTTAAGCATCTGACTCAACAGCAGTACTTATTTAAATATATCAATTGATTCACTCACCTGTTAAACAGCAGTTTTAAACCAGTATACATAAAAACATTCAAAAAGCATTCAAATGCTGTCCCTATTTTAAATTATTTCAATAAATATCAATGCTTGCTTACTTAACTAATAACTAAATTAAAACATGAAATGTAAAATATATCAAATGAGAATGTTAATTAAATTAAAATTTCTCAAACAATGTAAAACAGGTTATAATTCAAAAAATATAAACTTACCCAAAGTTGCGTCAACGTGAAACTTCCTCATCTCATAACGCGATACCAACGGCAGAGGCTTAATGTAAGTACCCTCAACACCCTAAAATAGTATACATACTTTAAATGATGTCAACATATATGCTTAAAACGGATCTAACTAAAAAGTATTATGTAAAATATTGTCTAAAGAAATTATAAAAACTTTTACATCTCTAAAAGTATTTCAATTAACTGACCGTTAGACACTTGATCAAATCATCAACAACAGCTTGTTCTTGTGCCAGAATAGGCAGATTGCAGGCGTCCAGCCCGCCATGCTGTAAAAACACATCATTATAAATTAAAACAGAGAGGTTAAAACAAAACATTTGTCACAAATAACCATATATATATTAAACATACTCACATCTTGTCGAAAATCGTCCACAACATAGTCAAATGAGGAATAGGGACGATCAAACAACCAATCCGGCTGGAGCGGTATGTCCACCGATTTACCCCGCTGTTTGTCAGATACAATACGAGATAGTTTCTCCGTAGGCATCTTTTTAATATTTATGACATTGACCATCCGTTTCTGAATGTCCTCAACGTTCTAAAGAAAAAGCAGCCGATTAAAAGAAATTAATCTCATAATGACTGTCAAAATATTCAAAATATTTAATAACAAAGCATTCAAATTACAAAAACAACCTATGAAACATATATTATAATTTGCAATGATAAATTCTACGTCTTGCCAACGTGAAATGAATTGATAGATACATTAAGTAAGCCACATTTCGATCAAAAAATAAAACAGAAACAAAACTCAACATAAAGAACATGGAACATAAATATGGATAGTTACCATTGTGAATGGTGAAAACTACAATCCAAAAGAAACATTAGTATTAGAAACTGCAAGGTATGTCAAAGTGAAGACACAATAACATAGACAGGTAACAAATAATAGTGTAAAAATGAAGTATAACCTGCCTCGACTCTGTGAACTGCCTGGCTGTTGTGGCTGAGACTGCCGCTAACGCCCTCAAGAGCTCGCTGAATATCTTCGTCATCTTTGATCTTTGACAGTATAAAGACAATAGCGTCCAACTCTTTGATACTGAATTGAATGTAAATTGAGGTAATTTATTGTGAAGTTGTAAACAATATTTTAAAAGGAATTTATTATATTATTCTAGTGATGTTATTTATTTAAGTTAATTTTATATATTTGTAAACTTTTTACATGTATATAGATATAGCCTATCTATGTTTACATTTTTTAATATTGAAATTTAAAGCATAGCATTACATGATCATTTCAGCTGGAGTGCTTTGTTTACTACTCATGTGAAAAAGTAATATTAATGTTAACCCTTCGTATGTAGAAGGGGAGATATGGTAATTTTGTTTAAAAGAAATTTAGTTTTTGATTGAACTAAAATACGTTTATCTAACTAAAAAATATAACAAATATAATTTCAAAAAATTTTACACACTAAAAAAATCATGTTATTATTGATCTATTTTTTACCCCCCCCCTCTTTTGGGTTTTCATATATGCCGATGATATTTGGAGCTAAAACTTGCAACATCAATAGAATAAATATGTTTATTGTAAATTATATGATTATAACTTGAATAATAAAAATTAAAATAACCAGCAATTTAATATAATACTCAAATAGCATTTATACTACTTATAGCTTATTTATGTAAGTAGTATAATTATAAAAATAAATCAACAAATATAAATCTTGTGATTTGGAATCAGATGCAAAAAGAGTCAAGTCAATTGGTTGAATTGAACAAAAGTTATAGCATATATTTTAAATAGATAGCATATATGATTATTTTTCTATAGTTTTCCTAACTGAAGTTTATTACGTAATTAGGTCATAATAATGATACCAATCGATTAGTTATTTTGAAAATAAAAATCGCTCGACAAGTCTTTAGTAGTAGGTATCTGTATACCAAATTTCTGCTTAATCGGATCATAGGAAGTAAAATGCACCCCCTCCGCGTAGCAAACACTAAAAAGTATGTCAACGTACGAAGGATTAACTTGATTAAGTAAAGTTTTGCAGTTGCAAAATACAATTTTTAAACAGTAATTACTAATGTGATCACTGATTGAATAAATTATTACATTCTAAATGATATTGCACTAGATCATTTCAATAGTAATGTAAATAATACTGTAAATACCTCATACTTTCATAAAATGTATTATATACTGGGAATTTAAAGCAAATAAAAATGAATTAAAAATGTATTAATAATACCATTTTAGAAAGATATTAAATAACTTAAAGAGAGATATTAAAGAACTCAAATGTATGTAGATTAAAAGAGACATATCGTTAAAGATTTTTCTTAAACAATAATTTTTAAAAAGGTTACGAATAACCCATGCTATTATATATTTAAATATTTTCTACACAATTAAAACAAAGCACTGATATCAAAAGTAGCCAACTACGCACAGTAAAGAGAGAAACACCACAGATTTGTAATTTATTGAATAATAAATAATAAAACTTTACTCACTTTTTCAACTTAAGCTCATCATACTTTCTAAGGAAATCTATTGCCTGGGGGCTGTTCTCCGTCAGTCTTGACTTAGCAGCTTGTGTAAGCAACTGAAAATATAAAGAGTTGGGTTGATTAAAGTAATAATGTATATAGCGTATAATGACATAAAAATACATTTGTGCAAGACATGTTATAATAATACCTGAGTTGTATTGTATGGTCCAACACTCTTTTCGAGCTGATCAGCAAATGTAAAGCTTTCAGCGCTTTCTGCTGGTTGAAAGCTATGAAAAGAATAACAAAGAAAACAACTTTTAAATCATTATATCAGAAAAAAACTTTCAAATCATTATATCAGAGAAAAACTTTCAAATCAGTATTATTCCAGGACATAACATTTAAAAAATATGTATACTTCTTAGTCCCATCAAAAAAAATATTTACATCTCAATGTCTTTAAATTAATATAAGCCCAGTTTTTTTTCTTGTTAAATTTTTCATAAAATATTAAAACTTTTGCTTCTTTGTTGCAGAAGTCTGATGACAATAGATTGCTTTTCATCAGCTCATGCAGTATTGATCACATCGTTTTTGTTACACCCTCGATATCAGTGACTATTATGAGGTGACAAACAGCGAGCATAGTGTTCCATTGCATACCAGAGTAGACTCTTTTCCATGATTTTAGAAACAAAATATTTCATAAATATCTATTACTCACACTAGAATTTTGAAAAATTGTTCTTTATTTTGCTGAAAATACAAAGTAAATGTTCTTTCTTTTTATTGAAACTTCTTTCTGTGTTACATCAAATTGATCTAATTTAGTCAGTTTTATGGAATTAATATGTTCGCAAGTAATAAATTGGTTCATCAGTGATAGGAGTAACTTTTGTCAGTAATATGTAGGGGGTTTCATGGAGGGGCCTCACTGAATCTACAAAAATCCCCACCAATCGATCCAAACAATTTATTTGAACTAAATTGTTTTGTTAATCTTAGTATTTAAGTTTACAAGTTAAACTTTATACTTTGATATCATAGAATTAAATATTGATTTTTAAAAGTATTAGTAGCTTACTTTTTATAATAAAATAAGTAGAAAACTAACAGAGAATGATTTTAAAAAATTCGAAAGTAAAATAACAACAATACAAATTTATGTATCATTAGTTGAGTGTATAGAATGTAAAAAGATTATACATATTATTTTCTATAGGACAAATAAATCTTGAAAAATTATTTAAATTCACACAATACTCTATTCAAATTCATACAATATAAAAAAATACAGAAAATCATTACAAAATATACACATCAATTACGGAAACTGATATGCAGTGGAAATTGAAAATGGTTACATGAAAACTGGTTTTAAAATTTTCAACTAAAAAACATATTTGAGAATAAAAATGAAATGAAATAAAACAAAAAAAATTAATACATAATAGATTCAAAACTTACCCAAAATAAGCAAACAATTCAGCAACATGATGAATTAGCTTGTTTTTAATGCCTGTTTCCACAGCCATAGTGGAACTTTTACAAGTGTTCTAAAATTAAAAATGTATGTTAATAATATTACATTATTCTAGAAAAAATAGTACATCTTTTATCAAAGCAATAATTGTAAGCATTGGTTACATAATAAAGATAATAAATTATTAGATTAATAAACACAATTTGCAACATAAAGCAATTATTGGAAGATAATTTTTTTTGTTAAATATGATAGAATAAACAAAAAATAGGTCATTAACTAGGTTTATCAAAAATCTATTTTACTATTAACAGTATACACTGATATAATGTATAATGGTAGCAACTGTACCATACCACACATTTTTGTAAAATTGCTGATTTGCAATGTAATAAAAACACTTATAAATTAATATCTTTAGTCAAATTTAGTTTAATAAGATCAGACGTTTTTGTTAAATATAATAATAATAAATATATTTATATACAATATAAATGTTTTGTTTAATTCGAAAACGCCTGAATGTTAAAAAGATTTTTTCTGCAGGTTGCAGAAAGTTAATTCCGGGTGAATGTAGTAGTTAAGCCCAATGGGCAGCAAACACTTTTGAAATTTGTTTGTGAAGTACAATAGTACCTTGAGAGTGAAGTCTTGCCGAGAAAGCAGAATATGCCAACAGTATGATTAGATCAGAGAGGTATGCAGGAGCAGAACCATAAAGGCATTTATGCATGAGACAATGTTCAGTGTTTATACTTGACACGATTTTTCAATAGACAATCAGTGAAGTTCCTGGGAGACACTTAAGTATATATGGGATAGCTATTGGAGACACCAAAAAATCTTTGAATGAATGGTTTTGAGCATGATCAAAAAAGCTGTTACAGTTGTTGAGTATAGAAAATTAAAAAATGGCTGCTTTTTTTGTTAAAATAATATGGACATCATAGATTAAAGTCATAAATGAAGATGAATGATGATCTGTAGATTGAACAAACATGTCAACATAAACAAACCTGTAGAGATAGTCTATAAATAAATTGAAGTTGTATATTAAAAAGATAATAGGATACTGAGACTATTGACATGAGATGGATTTTAATATGTATCAAAATTATTGAGTTGAGTAGGTTAAAAACTGTAAAATTCTAATTTAGGTGTCACTAAAGATAACTAATAATTAAATACATTAATTATAATAATATATCAATAAATAAATATAAAAATATATGCTTGCTTATCAAGTGTGATTTAATGGGGAGCTCTTGAATTGGTGTACAATAATTAATAAATTCCATCTTATTCAGAGAAATAATTACCAACAAAATTGTGATGTTATTTTTATGTGTATTTCTATATATATTGTTTTCTGTTTTAAAATAAAAAAAATTGAAAAAGATAACAGAGATGCAGATATGTATTTGGGATTATAGGCCCAGGACAAAAAACTGTACAGGCAAACTTCTTTGTTATATGGTTTATGAAAATGGCATCTATGTGATTCCAAAAAGTAAGGCTATTAAACCATATATGATATCATGTGGTCAATCAGATGTCTTCTTTGAGGCTAATCAATAATCATTTTACATAGCTTTTATATTAAAGTGTTACATAAATTAATTAGAAAAATATTCTGTTAAATGTACTTACAAATTGCAGATATGAGATATGCCAACATGTTCTACAGAAAAATTTGTGAAATGCAAAAACAACAATTATTTAATTACATAATTAACTATAGAATTAAATGGGAGATATTAAATATAACTTAACAAGTACTATCAGACCAAAGCATTTATATACTTGAGATATTATCTGAATCATAACAGTGAAGTTTTATGGAGATACTGGTAGTGTAAATAGTTTTGCCCATAGTAAATAAACTTTCCTACTTATTCAATGAATAAATATAAAATGAGTATAAATACCAACTGTCAGTATCAAAATTTAATAAAAATTTCCATACTAGTTGTTATTTATCTATTTGCATACTCAAAACTGCAGTGGGGCCTACAAGTTAAAGCCACAGTTTAATATTTTTTCAATAGACTAATTATATATTAACTAATAGACCGACTTGATATTTGGCAAAACAATAAGTACCATCTTTGCAACTGTATGATTTTAAATCCAATGATGCCTATAAAATTCAAAATAAATGTATTACTTGTTGGAAGTTTGACATAATCCTTCTGCCTAGAGGGTGAATGTTTGAAAAGATAATACAGTGATAAGAGAAAATGGTCAACATCCCAAGCAGCAACAATGTGGCCTTTGCAGAAGGCATTTTGAAGGGTGTTGCGTCCACAGCTACCAATGCTGTACAATTATTGTTTTTAAATACATATGTATTATCTGTAATTATACAAAAAAATAAATTGGTACTTTGCAGTCAGAAAAAATACATACACTATCAAAAATGTATTAATTTGCTAATAAACATTTTTGTGCTGAATGTCTTAACTTCAATGGTATTTAACTTATGAACCATTTTTATATTTTCCAATAAAATTTGAGATTTGTCAGTTTCTACTAATGAAAGATTTGGATAAAAATGGATATGATTGGAGAAGATGACCTACAATAGTCTATACTGCTGAGGTTTGAATGGCATGTTTTTTATCAAATCACAACTCCCAAATTTATTAGCTATGAGTCAATTACAGCACACAATATCACACTGTCGTTTTTCTGTCATTGATTAGTTGGTATGAGCAACATGCATATGTTGACTTATGAGCAGCTTATTAGTAGTAATTCACTTTGGATTTGATGATGATATTGATGAAATTTTACTCCCTAAACAGATTTTTGTTTAAAAATATTTTATAAGCATCTGATGTAAATTACAACTAAGACTAAGTAATTAAATAAGTTTACTTTGGTCCAGTTGTATTTATTTTACTATAAACATTATAAACATATATATTCTTCAGATAGTTTCTGCAGATATTGCTAAGTACAACCATAAATGGCACTATGGTTACAGAGTAATAATAAATAGGCACCTCTGACATGCTGAGCTGTCAATAGGTAGATATTGCTAAGCAGAACCATTATAATGCAGATAAATAAGCACCTCTGGTATGCTGAGCTGTCAATAGCTAAGGTCAATTTTGAAACCCCTGCAGACCTGCCAACCTAGTATAGTAGAAAACCAGGACATTTGCCCTGAACAATATCTACCACCAATATACCATGAAAAGGCAAGCAGCCAAGGCTATTATTTTACATGTAGTGCAAATTTTTTCAGTTTTCAAAGCTTAGATTGCATTTAAAGACATGTATAATATCACAATTTCAATGACAATTTTTCTGTCAAATAAGTGTTTTTATGCTAAGCTCTTTGATTTTTTTAGATTTAAACCTTATAAAATGATCATTTATAAGTATTAATAAATAGCTATAGAAATTACATGTTTAATATTTATTAATAACACAATTATTTCATCTATAAGTATAATATTTCATAATATACTATAATTTCGAAAAAATCACCACTAACATTTTTTAGACATTAAAATAATAAAAAACCAGGACATCTATCTCAAAAGCAAGACAGATAAAACTGGCCTCCAAAATGGGATTGTCCTGGCAAAACTGGGACAGTTAGCATAGATCTGCCTCTGGCCTCCTTATAAAAATCTTAGAACTACAAGTGGATAATAAAATCTGTCATTAATAAAATTCTTCACACTTTAACAAAATTGTTAGGTAGTTATATAATATTATTGGAACATAACAAATGTGTTTAAATTCCAATTACTATATATAAGCCAATCAATAGCAGCCTTAATTGTTTCAATTGATTTTTTAAATTTAATATAGTATAAGATTATTATATTTTTGGTAAATTAGAAATATTTTTCTAAATAAAAAACATAGCAATAGTATGTGGTTGCTATTTTTTAGTTTTTTGTTGTTGTTGAAATTGGTCTCTAAAATGGCATGTAAGGTATGGGATAATTGTGAGTTATTATTTTATGTAAGCTATTATCTTAGTGTAAACAATTTTGTAAATCTAATTATATAAAAAATTTACTTAAAACATCATACAGTATGAAATACAAGTTGCACAAGATAATACAAAATAACAGTTTTTTATGATAAATAAAAACAAGTAATAGTCACTGTGAGGAATGCAAAAGAAAAACCACTGTGAGGAATGCAAAAGAAAAACCACAATAAAATTTTAAGTTTATTACAATTAACCCTTTAAACCAAGATGGGACGAACGCTTTCCCAAGATACAACCATTAATGCCCGCCGGATGGGACGAATGCTGTCCCAAGGTGGTTATATATATTAAGATGCAAATTTTTTCACACCAAACTTATTAAAATGCATCACTATAGCCGGCGGGTGCATTGTATTGACTAAAGCACACCCGTAGGACGAAAAGGGTGCATAATATTCTTAATTTTAATTGGCTTGTTTCGACGTCACAAATTGGTGGAATTCCCTCAATTCTGATT